>APFE030690899.1:0-23968 GCA_000404065.3 Pinus taeda | reverse complement strand
GGTCTAACTAGGTGAAGTAAATTTCTCCATGCAATTCATCCAATAATTCATCAATGATAGGAATGGGAAATTTATCTTTAATAGTGAGCTTGTTGAGCTCCCTATAATCTGCACACATTCAGGATGATCCATCCTTCTTTGCACCAATACTACTGGAGCAAAGAAATAACTTTGGCTAGGTTGAATTATACCAGCCTCTAGCGTTATTCAATTTCACTCTTTTGGGCATAGGGATATCTATAAGGCCTAGTGTTTGGAGGAACACTTCCTGGAATCAAATGAATAGCATGATCATGATCACGAATAGGTGGGAAGCCTTTTGGAGTCTCAAATACCCTGGAATGGATGTCCAAGGCTTTTTGGAGATCTAGAGAAATAGATGAATCTAATGTGGGAACCTCTAGTGAAAATAATTGTGAAATTATGCCTCATTGTTTCCTTGTGATGCCCCTTAATTCAACCTCCTTTCCTTTCGAAAAAAAGTTCGAGAAAATTTCTTGAAAATTAAAAGCTATCATACCCAAAGATTGTAGCCATTGGACTCCTAGTACAACATCAACACCACCCATTGTAATGGAAAACATTGTAATATTCAACACATATTCTCCCATGGATAGCTTGATATTATGGGACTTTCCAGAGCAATTTATGGTTCCTCCATTTGCAAACATCACTTGACACTCTGGTGCTAGATATAGGAAGAAATTCAATTCCTTGGCTATCTTACAATGAATAAAATTATAGGTAATGCCCGAATCAATCAACATTATGTTGTGTTATTCAACAACCCATCCATTTTTCTATTTTATAAATTTCCTATGAAATTTATTTTATTAAAATGGGGACCCTTAATAAATTTTAAAACATAAAATTAAAAAATATTTTCTTTGCCTTGAATAAAAGATTTTTTTGATAGCCCCCAAGATCAAAACTATACTTAGGCCTTAAAAAAACATGAAGTATTAAACAATAGGGGTTATTAACAAAAAATATGAATAATCAGAGTCTTATTCCTTATCGCTTCCCTGCATCAAAAAAGTTCCATAATGCAAAGACCCCTCCACAACTTCATTGCGATTTCAATATCATCTCAGACCCAATGGTAAAATTAATGCAATTTTATTATCCCTCGCGTTTGTAGATCGCAATGATCACAAAAGTTAAGTCTTAGCCTTAACCAATTGTGATATGCGATATAGTCGGACCCGCCAGGATTATACACTGCAGTCCATAAACTCTCACATTCGTGCGATCGCGAAAAGGCCACAGATTGACACCTCTTTGCCTCTCTACGATTGCAATTGCAATATTTAAACTAGAACCAATCAAGTATTTAAATCCATTGAATAAAAATAGTGCATATGAAATAATCACAATATTAAAAGGCTTAAGTCAATACTCCTTCACAACATTGATTGTGATATGTGATATAAGCCGAACCTAATGGTATTATACATTCCAGTCTATAAATCCCCCCACGTCCATGCAATTGCAAGTTCCAAGGGTCATGCCTCCTGCCTCGTGTTTATTTCAATTGCGTTTGCGATGTAACTTGGACCCGATGGGTTTATTAACTCCATTACATAATCTGTCTTGCATCCATCGCATCACATGTTCCATAATATCCATCATACCATAAACCTTTTCTAAAAGTGATTTGTGATTTGAGATAAGAGCCACCAAAGCCACATCACTCTTGATGTCATCAATGACATCATCTACGACATAATCACCACATAATCTTCCATATCACATGCCGCATCACCCAAAACGTCACATTATGACACCATTCATGTTGTCATTGCCACATCACCCTAGGACTTTGCAATCACAAGATTCAAAGGGACACGACTTACAACAAATCCTTCACCCAAGCCGATTTGCAGTTTTGTGATTACCCTCATGACATCATCATGATGTCACCCCACATATCGCAATTGCAAAAATTCATAAGGCCCATTTCATAGTGCTACACAGAAAAATTGTGATTTGCGATTGCGATTTCCCCCATCACGTCATCATCACATCACCACTTAGGATTTATGATTGCGATTATTACGCTTCTATATGTCGTTGCGATTGTGATTTAATCAAACAGCCACAGGCCTTACACCACTTTCCACTTGAAGCCCATTCCTTTGTCTCCACTTTGATAGCCAATTGTGATATAACACCACCATATCCCTCTTCCATCTGCTCTCCCGCAATTACGATATTTAAAATAAAATTAAAGCCTTACTCCTGTTTCTCCTCCACAGTGTGTACACTTGCGATTGTTATGCTCCAATTTTTAGGCCCGATTTTCTGCAAATGTCATTTGTTTCAAATGAAACTCATTTATCAGTTTAATTTACTTTTATATTATCAATTCCTATTTTCTGTGTTCAGATACATGACAGAGGAGGACAGTTATGCTGCTAAGTGGCAGTTTAGTTTAGATAAAACTGACAGACACCCAAAGAATCTGACCAAGCATTAAGGCCAATTTGACAAAACAACAAGATCAAGCGATTATGATGAATATGATGTTTTTCAGATGTGTAATTGAAAGGAATTGTTCAACTCCCTTAATTCTTGAAGCAAAATAACTTGTTTTCAGTAGTGTCTATTTAAACAGGTTGTTGGCATTGAATCAGGGACTAAAAATCTTATAGAGAAAGCCAGGGGAGCTCGCACTATTGTACTCTCAAAGTCTACCTTAATAGGAAGACTGGGTAGGCTCCTCTTCTCTACAATTCACCAATTCTTGAAGGCACTATTGTATAGAAGATTTATATTTGTAGGTTAGAGGAGAAAACTCAGATCTTGGGGATTATTGAGGATTTTTCTTTGCACTCTGAATTATGTTTTGATTGGCAGAGTTTGTACTATTGCATCTCTAGTTTTAAAAGCATAAGTTCAAGAATTGTAAAAAATTGTCGTAGACTAGAGCCAAAGAAATGCATTCAATAAATCTGTATTTTTAATACTATCGTTTTAAATACTAGTTTCATTTTATATTGGGAGGAATGTGTCATCTTAATTCATATTTGCACACTATTGTTAGTATGAGTAATCTGTCTCAATCATATTTTATTATTTACTCTGCTCTTATGTGTTGAATTCTAATTACTTAGTAACTATTTACTCATAAATTTGTCTTTTAATACTGATTTAACAAATAATGATATGTTGTGAACTATTTCCTCATATTCTTGTTTAATTATTCAAATGGTTGATTTAAAAATAAATATCATTTTGTGATCTACTTCCTAAATGTTGTTGTTTGATTATTTCAGTTAAAAGGACTCTCAATAGAATGTGTTTTGGTACTCATAATGTTATTTAATTGAACTACTTTGTTAGCTCGATATTCATTATAAGACATACATATTTAAATCCCAATCATTTAAATATCTTTCTTTCAGTTGGGTTAGATCTTTATCTTCCTAATTGAGATAGGATAAGGATTTAGTTCCTTTTTCTTACATTTTAGTATTATTTTGCATTTAGATTAATTCTACATTCATAGAAGTCCTCTTTTGAGGAAAAACTTTAGATTGGTTTGGTTGTTCCACAAAAATAACTTAAGGATCGTTTTCTTGCTTGATCAACTCAAAGAATTGATATGATCACTCTAGCTATTAGCAATTAAAGACATATTTAAAGCTGAAAGTGGTTGGGAGAAGGTAACTAGACCTAATTGAACCAGTTGGAGCCACTATCCCAAATGGAAAAGGAGTTGTTTTAAGATCCGGGCCAATTGGTTATCCCAATGTTTTTGCAACAATTTTTGAGGCATCAACAATTTGGCTCTAGAAGCAGGGCATGAGTTAGTTATTTGCTTAAATATTTATATCATTTTTAACTAATCATGGCTCCCATATGCATTCCTACACTTTGTCATGCATCCAGTTCACCTAAGCCTACAGGAGGCATGCCCAAGAAGTAGATCGAGTCCTTCTCACAGTTAAAGTTTGATGGTGAGATTAATATTTCTGCATTAAATCATATTGCTAGTTTTGTTAATAGATGTAAATATTTTAGTATAATCATTGATAATGAGATTTGTAGGTTTTTCACTCTCACATTCAGAGGACGGATCCTCAAATGGTTCTTGGTGCTTCCCGAGAAGTCAATTCATTCATGGAAACATTTTTGCCAGGTATTTCTAAAAGCACATCACAATTAAGTTACAATAGTTTGTTTTTAGAATTAGATAATCTTTACATGTATGATAATAAATCTTTAAATGATTTTTATAGTAAATTTTGGTCATTTTGTTATATATTCATTTAGATCAGTTTCCTTTAGCTAAAGATTTAATTGAACATTTCACTTCTCTTGTTTCTTCCCATACTAAAAATAATGAATCAATTAATGAAAACAAGACACGTCTAATTCATTAACTAGTCTTGAATCACTAAATGGTTTTATGGATCCCGAACTTGAAACTGTAATTGAATCACAAAGTTCTTCATTAGAAAATTTCAATTCTCATTTTCTCTTTGAAGATGCAATTGAAACAAATTTTAATAACGCATGTGATCAATCAGTAGTTCCAATAAAATCCAATCTATAACAAGACTTGAATAATGAACACATCAGTTTATCTTCTTTGAAGGCAACTTTAGAATTGCAATTGAAAAAATGTCCTTAAACAAGGATTATAATATGGCAAGTTGTATAGATTAATCATTTCAGCTGTCATTATCTTCTAGCATACATTATTTTCTTTATCATGATATCCTTTCAAATCAAAATATAGTTAATGATGATCAAGCTAAACTTTCAGTTGATAATTTTTCTAGTTCTTATTCTGAAAATTCTAAATCTAGCAATCCTTTGAATGATAATCCTTTAATTGCAAAATCTTCTTCTTTTGTATTTTTTGATTCTGTTATTTCAGATCAGTCATTTTATTTTCATAATAAGAAGGTAATTTACGACGATTATCATGACGAGATGACAAAGAATCACATCTTGTACAAATTGTACCAATTTTGAAAATTGATTTATTTTGTGAAGATTCACATTCTTTAATTTTGTCTCCTGAACACAAACTTAGTTTTAATAATTTTGATGAGTTAACCATGCGAGTTTCTAATGTATTTCATTTTTATTCTCTTTTAGGAATTCACATTTTTAAATTTTTCAGGGAATGACCTTATAGTGGCAATTCATTGAATGAAATCCGCGATAGGTTCCAAAATCACCTTGTAAAATTATTTTGTAATTTTAGCTTTCATAAAAATTTAATTGTGTTTCCATCCTTTTCTTTTCTTTTCTTTTTGCAAGCATGTTAAATCTCTCAATATTGAATATCATCGAGATTTATTAAGTGAAAATGATGAATTGGTTTCTCATAATCCTGAATATCAAAAACTATTTCATTTCTAATTTCATTCAACACTCAAAAATTCATTCCAGTCTTTTCATCATCAGTCAAATTTAAATATTGAAAGTGTTCTTCTTTCACAACATGCTTTGCCATCATCTCCTTTGGAAAATTTTCATTCTCTAATAAATATACATCCATTCTATTATGATCCCATTAATATTTGTTTAGAGCATGCTTTCCAGAAAACATGGTTTACTAATAGGTTAATTCTAAATAAACTTATTTTTGTACATAATTTTACATTAGATGTAAAAAATAGATTTTGTTTCATTTTGATTATTTCATTATCTTGTTAACAACATTTGAGTTGTACATACAGGTAGATAATAAATCAAGAGATTGGTTACATTGGAAGTATGATTATACATAGTAATTTTTCCTTCATTAAGTTAGAATTAGGAGTAGATTAGTTTAGATTAGATTCAATAAATAATGATTTTGAGTTAATTTCTTTGCATTGGAGAAAGTCATATCTTTTTGGTAATATTAAATGAAATTATTCAATGGTAAGTCTCTTATACTCACTTTCATTCACTTATTTACTTTTTAGATTTAGTTTTGTTTTCTTGTTTTCTGTTGATATGCAACTCTCTTTTGCAGCTCTTCACAAAAAATTTTACACCTTCACCAGATCAAAATTGTGAGCTTAAAGACACAGTCACGATTTTTCATCAAATCAGCGAAAATGGGGAATTTATAAATCTTAATCATTTTCTTCAAAAAGCATTACTTTAATTTGAAAATGGTTAAAAGATTTTTTCAAGTTTTTCTTTTGAAAAAGACAAATAAATAGAAAAATTCCATTTTCAAACTAAATTATTACTAAACACTTTTAACTTTCCAAATTTGATTTATCTAGATTTTGACATAAGAAGGAATGTTTCCTTCATTATCTTTTTCCTCTTTTGTTAAGAAATTTGTATAAACAAATTTGTAAAGTTTTCCTTTTAGAATTGGTTTTGGTGATTTTACGAACATACTTGTGAATGGCATATATTAAGAATTCAATTATCATATCACATTTACATTTTCTTTTAGATAATAATGTTAAATGACATACTCTTGGCCTTTCATCACTATCTCTTAAAATCAGTTTGTGATTTTTCATTTTGAAAGTAGGTATTTTTCAGGAAGTGGTTATGAAAATTGAAAATTAGATTAAAATTATAGAACTCTAAAAACATTTTCCATTAAATTGTAAAATCTTTTAAACCTCAAAATCATAAGATACTTTTATTCTAATATCAGTCAAGAAAGGTTATCTTTAAAATTTAAAGACTGTCTTACAACTTAGCAACTTAAACTCTAATTTTTCATCCAGAACAATGATTCTCCCCATCCATTACAATGTAATTTTTAGAGGGTAATTCAAAAATATAATAAATCTAAAAGATATGAGGTCTCATCATGAGTCTACTTACCATGATCATGGGGAAATAATAAAACTAATGTTACCAATACTAAACACCAAATCAGTGTAATGGCTTATAATTTTTTCAATCATAAGACAAAGGGTCTCATCACGAGGCAACTTGTTCAGTTTAATTACTACCAATAAATGGCATTGTCATTATCTGGCCACCAAACTAGAACAATGGCTTTTAGTGTTAAAATAAATAAATAAATATATATATATATATATATATATATAGATATATATATATATATATATTATATTAATATATATATATATATAATATTATATATATATATATTTATGAATTTACCTCTAACTTTTTCTCTCTTAATTGGATGGGATACTAAATCATTAATGGTTAAAAGGCTCTACATGTGACAAATGAGTACATCAAAAAGCTAAGTTGTTAAAGTTCCCCTACTTTATCTTTATAGCTTATTAATGACTAATATGGATAAATAGGTATCTTCATTCATGAGAGGTTTTTAAGAAATTGCAATTTAATGAGTGCTTATATGATCAGAGTAATTCTATTTATCTAATGTTTCAAAAAGTAGTTTCCCTTTTCTGAATTATTTTTACTTAATTTTTGAAAATTCATTTTCCTTCATCAGAGATAACTGGTTCTTCCAGTGAATCATCAATTTTTGTGCTATTCAACAACCCCCCCATTTTTCTATTTTATAAATTTCCTATGAAATTTATTTTATTAAATGGGGACCCTTAATAAATTTTAAAACATAAAATTAAAAATTATTTTCTTTGTCTTGAATAAAACATTTTTTTGATAGTCCCTGAGACCAAAACTATATTAAGGCCTTAAAAAAACTTAAGTATTAAATAATAGGGGTTATTAATAAAAAATATAAATAATTGGAGCCTTATTCCTTTATCGCTTCCCCGCATCAGAAAACTTCCATAAGGCAAAGACCCCTCCACAACTCCATTGCGATTGCGATATCATCTTGGACCCAGTGATAAAATTAATGCAATTTTATTATCCCTCTCGTCCGCATATCGCAATGATCGCAAAACTTAAGTCTTAGCCTTAACCAATTGTGAAGTCCGATATAGTCGAACCCATCGGGATTATACACTATGGTCCATAAACTCCCGCGTTCACATGATCACAAAAAAGCCACAGATTGACACCTCTCCACCTTTCTGTGATTGCAATTGCAATATTTAACCCAGACCTGATCAAGGATTTAAATCTATAGAATAAAAATATCTCATTCGGAATAATCACAATATTCAAAGGCTTAAGCCAATATTCCTCCGCATCACTGATTGCTATATGCAATATAAGTCGGACTCGATGGGATGGGATTATACATTCTAGTCTATAAATCCCCCCATGTCCATGCAATCACAAGTTCCAAGGGTCATGCCTCCTTCCTCGTGCCAATTCCAATTGCGAGTTGCAATGTAACTCAGACCCGATAGGATTATTAACTCTATTACATAATTTATCCCACGTCTATCACATCGCAATTTCCATAACATCTGCCACACCATAACCCCTTTGCTAAAATCGATTTGTAATTTGCAATTTGCGATAAGAGCCACCTATGCCACGTCATCCCTAACGTCATACTCCATTTCATCTACCACATAATCACCACTTCATCTGCCATGTCACATGCCACATCACCCACCACGTCACATCATGAGATCATTCGTGATGTCACTAACACGTCACCTCAGGATATTATAATCACAAGTTTCAAAGGGACATGGCTTCCAACAAATCCTTCACCCCAGTTGATTTGCGATTTTGCGATTACCCTCATGACATCATCATGATGTCACCCCACATATTGCAATCGCAAAAAATCATAAGACTAGTTTCATAGCGCTACATAGAAAATTGCAATTTGCGATTACGAGTTCCCCCATCATGTCATCATCACATCACCACTCAGGATTTGTGATTGCGATTTGATTGCAGTTGCAATTATTATGCTTCTATATGTTGTTGTTGTTGGCTTATGGGACCCTGACCGAGATTCGAAAGAGTTTTAGCCAAACAAATCCCGTACTACCAGCCCTTTCGGCAACAATCTGTGAAGCGCGGATTGAGGTCTCACCCGAGGTAGTATGGGAGGGTGTTGGAACCAGGTTTCTACATCCTAGGGATGTCTTGATGAGGTTTGATGGGCTCGCAACTCGATCTACATGCTTACAACTTTCGACTACAGTCTGGCCTTTGCGAATATCCACGAAGGGAAATATCTTAAGTCCTTAGTCTTATTACTATTATTATAGATTTGATTTATTCCTTACAGTCTTTAAGCAAACATTTAACATTTAAACCTAGTGTGTACAATCATAAATCTTAACAGTATTCATAAAATCATAACATGAGCATAAACATTCATATTTGCAATAAGATACACCGTAATTCAGAAATACTTATCTTTATTAATTCTTCCTCTCAGTACAATACAATTCCACCCTATGCACTCAGTTGTAGGGGTCCACGCACACAATTGAGAACTCTACCAGGCCTCTATGCACACAACTGCAGAGGCTCTTCTACCCTCTACTACCCTCGACTCAGACTTATAGACTCAGAGCATTTTTCACTTTTGCAAACCCATACATCAGATATCATCCCCCAAAAATTGTCTTCTAATCCTAGATCCTTGCTCTATTTATAAATTCAGCCGACACATTCTAGACTAATCTATAACATTTTAGGCAAGACTACCCTTGGACTTAACCCATTACAATTCACGCTCCACACACTTCGCGAAACTTTTATCATACTTTTACCCAAATTGCGGGCTTCAGCCCCAAAACCATTATGCAGGGGATCCACTACCCAACAGGCCCCCAACATTATCATCATGACTTGTCTTGAGTCACTCAGCTAGTACCGTGATCTTTTCGCGGAGGTGATTCAACAACTTCTATGCTTCGCTTACCTCTACAACACATGCTTCTACCATCTTCTATACTTGTTGAATGCGAGCCTATGACACATCATTATCTGCTCCACTTGCTTCTTGGAGTGCATATACTGCTTATAGGTGGGCTAGATTTCCCTCAATATTGGCGGTGACCGCAAATGCCTCATCAAGCCATGGCTAGATGCACTCCTTAAGGACCACTTCTTTCTGATGTGCCACGTCGACTTATGTTTTGAGTTCATGGGCCTCCCTCATCTTGGCCAATCGCTAAGAAATGACAATCGTCTGTGCAGTCCCCTGGACATTATCATAGGCCTACTACAACTCTCGTGCTTTGGTCTCTAACCGTTGTAATGTTGGATCTTCCTGTAGTGCAGTGACCATGCTAAAGGACTGATCTAGCAAGCCGGTACACACCTAACTGGCACATGCTATTGCTTCCCACCCGGATTGGATGACACGTTGCCACTGCTCCCTAACTTCTAGTGGTGTAGAAGGCTGCGCCTTGAGTCTCAGTTCAGCGATCTATAAGCTGAGGTCCAACTGTACTTTTGTTGCTTCTTCCTTTGCTTCGTGGAACTTAGTGGCCAACTTGTGCATCTGTATGCCTATAGGTAACTTTGTCATGATCTCAATCTCAGGGACATGACAACATGCTTCCTGCATAATTTTCTCCAACTGTTGATTTTGTGTTACTGCTTCATCTCTTTGGAGGCTCAACTGCTCAACGTTAATTCGTTGCTCATTGAGTAGTTGTACCGCGCGTCCTTCCCTAGCGTGGAGCTCCAACGTTGCACCATCCTGTAGTCGATATAAAACTTCTCACGGAAGGACAGTCAAGTTTATTCCAAGTCCTAAGAGTCGACTTGCCACGGCTTGATCTTCCGCGTTATTTATTGTTAATGCGCCAATCGGAAGTGCAATGGTATTAGCCATTTTTGCCTGCAGCAGTTGCTCGATCGTGGTCGTACCCGTAGCTCCATGGGCAGCTATCACACCCAACTGTGGGGCCCTTGCTTGAAGTTCCTGCAACTGCATCTTAAGTGCCCCCAACATAGTTTTTTGCTCTATCATGGCCTCATTGAGTGCCTCCCTAGTAGTCTCGCGCACTGTATCCCCAATGTCACAGAGGTCACCCTCAGTTAGTGTGATAGGTTCCGCATCTAGCTTGGATGCCTTGGTCTTCTTCCTTAACCTTGTCTACTCCATTACGCGCAGTCGTTTTAAGGGTGCACTAGTGGTGCTTGGCTCCACACCTTTCGTCACAGTATCCATTTTTGGCTCTGTAGTTACATGTGTGCCTCTTTTGTTTTTTGTTGTAGCAGCCCCTCTTATTGTCACCTTGTCTGTGGTAGCCGGCGTTGCTTCTCGGGATGCCCGTACTTCCTCAGCGAGTTGTTCATTTCACTTCTGTTGTGCTAGGGATTTGGCAGTAGCCTTCCGCTTTTGGATTATGGCCTCATCACGACCTACCACATCTGGTCCACACCACTCTGGTGGATAGGTATCAAGCACTGCAAAAACAACATCATCAATGGTGATGAAAGGAAGCATGGTCCATGTCTGCTCTGTATCCTTGCATGCACTGATATATATGTGGTGCATATTTGCCTTAAAGTCAGCAATGCTTTTCACACTATCATATACTTCGGTAGTTAAACAAGGTTGCTGGTTGATCCATTGTTGTATGATTGTGTCCATTAGTATCCAGAAAATCTTAACTTGATAGATTCTGGCGACATCCTTTGTTGCCCATAGTGACATGAATCTGGCTACCTCTATCCATTCCTGGTCTAGGGCAGGAAACTGACTATCTTCGGACAATTGAGTTGTAACTAATAGGATGGATAAGAGTAACCATGCATAGTGGAAGGTCTTACCCTCCTTAAGGCTTCCCTGTAGTTCGTTATGAATTCGTCGCAGAGGAACTGTGCCCAATTAAATCGTACCCCTTCCATGCATTGCTCAGCTAATGCGATGACCATTGTTGGTACCTCATTGCCTCAGAATTTTCTCATTACCTTCCTAGATAGCAATTGGGTAGCAATGCGGACCCTTGTGTTCTAAATGCTAGTGATAAGATACCCTCTCTGTTTTTTCTCCAAGTTGTATTTCTTTTTCATAGATTTTGAAATCTTCAAGTCACCACCTATGCCCACTATTTCCGTGGGTTTCCTTCCCTCGCAGGGAAGCTGAGAGATCCTATGAATGAGTTCCACTGTCATGGGGATGGGTTTGCCTAGCCATAAGTACCCATTGTGTAGTAGGTAGAGCAGTTTCTTGATGACCAATATTGTGATTGGGGCCCGATGAAAATGTGGAATCGACAAGAAGTGGAGTAGCTTGGTCACCTCCACCTTTCGTAGCCCTTCCTTCAGTTGTAGTGTTGTAACAGTCCCCTCCGTGCTTTGTTCCATCAATTCGCTAGTTTCCAAATGAAAAAACTTCTCAGTATCCGTAAGGTCCCAGTCTTCAAATTTCATAGAGGGGATGCGGCCAAACTTCGTTCCTTTGAGAGGAACCCCTTTGGGGAGGGACGAGGTTATAAGCTTGCTCTGAACAACATCCAAATCTTTAGGTACCCTAACCTTTCCTTTCCGTGGAGGGACATACTTGGGTCATTTTGCGGGGGCCCGCATTGGTTGAATATCTTCCTCTATTTCTTCCTTGGGTTCCATTTCTTCAACATTTGTCGGAGGGTCCTCTTCCTCATCGTCACTCTCAATAGTAACGGCTTTGCCCTTTTCTTCCATTAACAGCTTGCTAAATCGTGGATTCCGCGGTGACATTCATACTAGTCCTATTACCTAGGGGTCCTTCTTGGTCCGCGATGTCCTGGGTGATTTAGGGATTTCAATTGTCCCTCCCACCTGCGGCGCAGGGTTCTATGTAACATCCTTGGTTGTGGATATCAACCTTAGTAATGACTCTTGCAGTTCCTTCAGCAATTCTTGAAACCATGTGATTTCTTTCAAGAGCTTCTCATTCATCTTGCTCCTATCATTTTGAACATGGAACCTCCTAATCTTCAAACGACCAAACTTTGTTTTGTGACAAGCCACCTGTTCTTTATATGCTTTTTCAAATTCAAATTCGGTCATGCCCCACATTCGTGGCTCATTAATGCAATTTTTGCAGTAGATCCATTTAACCTTATGTCTTAATTACCTGTCATCCTCTCCTTGATGTCTTAAATGGGACATCTTGTCATGAACAGTGTCTGCAACTGTCACTTTCCATCCTTCCCAGGTGGTAGCATAGGCCCTCGTACACGGACGCATTCTATATTGCATACTGATCCTACGCAAAACGTCTGTGTCGTGCAACCTCCCCACAGATTTCTTTATAGTCTTGCGCCCTCTTCCAACTGTGTGGAGCACTGAGATTGGGCCTCCTACAGATAGTTAGTTGGTCGCACCCCCGTGCGAGGCTTCCACTTCCCTGCTAGCCTGGGCTGCAATCACCCTTTGCGTACCTTTACATCTAGTAGTGCATCATTTTCTGTGCTCCCCCATTCGGTAGGGTGCGGTTGAAACCATGCTAGAAGGGTCACACTTCATTCTAGTATCATAGGAGAGCCAGCCAGGTTTGGTCCCATTATTCTCAGATTCATGCAGCCCCTTTATGTGACTCCACTTTTTATTTTATTTATTTCTTCATCCAACCTCACATTTTTCCTCCTTAGCCTTGCCCATTCCTTATCAAGCTTGCAAAGCCTCAAGCTTTTGTGCCAAATGGCTTCATGCAATTGCCGAATTCCTTCATCCAGGTTAGTTTGAACTACAAGGGCAGTGTGCGGCGAAATTTTCTCCACCTTCCTAGTTTCATCCAATCTGGGCATGGATACAGTCAGCTTCGCACGCTTTGTTTTGTTTATGGTCCTATATACCCTTCGAACTCTTGGTACATGTAGATTTATTTGAGGCAGTGGTTGCGCAGCACATAGCTACATCCTTTGTCGTAAGTAGGTGCCTAAACCATTTTGTCCTAGCTGCCTAGATTGTATTCAACGTCGAGGGCCTCCAATCCATACATATAGCCATTGTTTACGTTCACGCCCATTCCACCTAATCTTCCTAGGTGCTTTCCACCCTTCTGTGGTTTTTGCACGCAGCACCCGTTCCTACACATTGTCTTACTTTTGCTCCATAATTGTAGTTCACCAGCGGTCTACAAATCCCTCCCCATTTGTTGCACCATCGCTTGCTAGTAACATCCTTACTTTGATTGTCATGCGCCACAATGATCTTATCATCATATTACAATTTTGTGTCGTTACCGCTTGCAATTTGTTCTACCAGCGCTCTACTTCTTTATCTGAATCCGACATGCAGGAATTGTCGTGTTCCCATGAGAGTCTTTCGTCCCCCATTGGATTCACCCGATCCTAGTCTTGTGTTGTTATCCGGTAAATGCAGTCTAGTTCATCATCGCTGTCTTCATAGTGCATAGGCTCAGTGTAGTGCACTCCCTTGGCTAGATCCAATGGGAAAATTACACGCAGTGACTTTTTCTCGAACATCATCTTTCGCTTCTTCAAGTTGATGACTCCATTCATGTCCGTGGCCCAGTCTATTCCTACCAACACGGGGTATGGATTACTGTCATAAAATTTCTATTACCTCAAAATTTTTCTGTGTACTTACGCCTTCAATGTCCACTATCACCCCTTGCAACCTTCCCATTGGTAAGATCTTCTATTGGTTGGCCATTCGCAATTAGATGGGGTACCATTGTAGCACAGGCCTTCCCATACGCTCCCACGTTTTCTTAGGCAATACATTCGCATTTGATCCTAAATCCAAAGTGACCTGATCCATCTCATACTCACCTATTTGTGTTGTCAGTCACATTTCCCGTCCAGTGTGCAAAGTATGCTTTCCAAGCTTTCAAACCATACATGGCTCTCCTAATCCTGTGCACCTAGTGATCAACTCTCACAATCCTTTGACTACCTTATTGTCGCATAGCAGCTTCATACATGTTTCTAAGAAGGTAGTAATCATAGAAGGATCCATTCCCAGCTCCGGTTGATCCTTACTACTTGAATCAAGATCTTCCACAATACCCTTCTTGGCCTCTTTGAACGTTTCTTTCATGTGTTCAGACATAGGTTCCCTTGTAGGAGCCTTACGAACCTTCGAATCTTCTTTAGGTAGTTTCCTCTTATCTTCTCCCGTGGTTGTGCCACTTTTGAGTACCATATTTACACTGGGATCCTCTTTGCAAGGTTCAGACCTCATCATTTGGATATTTTGAGTTGGGGTAGCCTCTAGTACCCCTTTCTCATGCATTTGGGAAATCAGAGTAGGACAGTCTACCATTTCATGATCAAACTATTCACAATATGGACAATATATCCTCGTAGGGTTGGTACAATTACGTGCGTAGTGCCCTGGCCCTCCACAATTATAACAGATCAGCTATTTGTGCCCTCGTCTATGTCCTATTTTTCCTCTCCCTCGTCCATGTCCTTGCAATCCTCCACGCACCCCTGTGGCTAGGTCGAACCTTTTGCATTTCAGTCTACATTCAGTATGTCGGGGTTCTATCCATCATCAGTTCATAACTTTGACACGTTCCCTCATCATGACCCACTGATCTATAGAACTTACAGTACAATTGTTGCGGAGTCTGGGTATACTTTTGTAATAAGTGGCAGTTTTTTGTTGCGTGCTTACCTCCTACTTGACAAATCGTGCACCAAAGTGCAGGGGCCACACTCGATCCTTCTTGTACCTCCAGCCTTAATGGCATCGGGCCCCCTCCTACCAAATAGTTCTTGAATACAGGACAATGATCCTTATCGTGACCTTGACCCTTACATTTTATACACCACACTTCTTCTCACACCTCTAACTGGGACGTCCTATCCTTCTTCAAGCTCTGCATCTCTAGGCGCATATTTTGTAATTGCAAATGAATTTGTTGGACTCCCAACCTAGGATCTTGTATTGGCATTTCATGTAACCTCATTGTTATTTCTGAGGCTTCAGCCTAGGTCGAGATCTTCTATTGTGACAACATCGTCCTTAGGTGCAGTGTCAGGGATGCCATAAACCAGGCACGGTGGTGCGCATCTGAAAGTGTCATATTTGCCTTGCGGATCATACTTTTCAAGCACTAGTCCAGATCCCATGGTGTCTCACCTGGAAGCATCGCAATTTCCTTAAATCCAATGATCGACTGAGTTCCTGATTTTGGTCGACTAAACTCTTTATTTAAAGCATCCTAGATCTCCACTATTCCAACATTCAGATGATCACTGGAATGCTTAATATATCACATCAACGTGTGATCCTGCAGTGCGCTCACCAAAGTAGCCTTTTTAATGTTATCGTCTATAATTCCTTGGACTTCCCATACTTCCTTCACCATAAACCAAAACTAGTTTGGTTCTTCATTCCCTCCACCTCTAAACATAGGCAACTTGATCATACTCGCCATTTCTACCCTTGCGGGTGGTGGAGGTGGGGTAGGTGGAGATGGGATGGATGGAGGTCAGGAAGATGACGATGTGGATGGGGGAAATAGTTGTGGAATGCACTGATTTATCAATCGGACTGCACTTCTCAGAGAAAACCCAGCAAGCTCCTCCTTGCTTTCATGTGAAACTGAAATCAGGGGACTGTTCTCTAATCCTTCAATCCCTTGGTAGCCTCTTTCGCTCCGCGTTACCCAAGACATCAATGGATTCGCATAACCCATTTTTCAAATAGTAGCGTTTTAATCCATGTATTCAACGATTTGATATACTTACCTCATGGTCGTTTGAGGAAACGCCTTTCAGGTTCACTGTAGCTGACAGTTGTGTCTATCAAAAATTCAGTGATAAACCCTCCTATTATCCGATCCAACCAATGATTAATGGCCTGCACAATCTTGTCTTCAGACGACTCTAGCCTGCGCACTAACTCCAGCGTCCACACTATTAGCTGATCAAGCTTACACCTTCCTGTGTTGTCTGCTAGCCTCATGATCCACTCAGTTCTAACGAGAAATATATGAAGAAGATCTTGTGGATTTCTGTGTATATATAGCGATCCAGCCACCTATTCTCAGATATCTATGGGGTTCTGTTTTCTTGTACCCTGAACTCGTGAAGCTTCTGATCCAACCAATCTTCAATCTCTTTCTTTGTAGTATTCCAACATTCTGACATTAGACATCCCTTTAGGCAGATCCCTATCCCAGCAACGGAACCATTTGTTGGCTTATGGGACCTTGACCCAGGTTCGGAAGAGTTTTAGCCAAACAAATCCTGTACTACTGGCCCTTTCGGCAACAATTCGTGGAGCGCGAACTAAGGTCTCACCTGAGGCAGTATGGGAGGGTGCTGGAACCGGGTTTTTGCACCCTAGGGATGTCTTGATGAGGTTTGGTGGGCTCGCAACTTGATATACATGCTTACGAATTTCGCGCAGTAGTTTGGCCTTTGTGAAGATCCGCGAAGGGGAATTCCTTAGGTCCTTATTCTTATTACTGTTATTATAGATCTGATTTATTCCTTACGATCTTCAAGAAAACATTTAACATTTAAACCGAGTGCGTGCAGTCATAAATCTTAACAGTATTCATATAATCATAACATGAGCATAAACATTCATATTTGCGATTAGATACATAGTAATTTAGAAATACTTATCTTTATTAATTCTTCCTCTTAGTACAATACAATTCCACCCTGCGCACTCAGCTGCAAGGGTCCGCGCACACAACTGCGAACTCTACCACGCCTCTGTGCACATAGTTGCAGATCCTCTTCTACCCTCTACTACCCTCAACTCTAACTTACAAACTTAGAGAGATTTTCGCTTTTACAAACCCATACATCAGCTATCATCCCCCAAAACCTGTCTTCTAATCCAAGATCCTTGCTCTATTTATACATTCCCATGGTCCATGGACCATGGGCAAGTCAACACATTCTAGATTAATCTATAACATTTTAGGGCGGACTACCCTTGGAATTAACCCATTACAATTCGCACTCCATGCACTTCATAGAACTTTTATCATCCTTTTACCCAAAATTGCGAGCTTCAGCCCCAAAACTATTACACAGTGGATCCACTACCCAACAATTGTGACTGTGATTTAATTAAACACCCACAAGCCTTACATCGCTTTCCATTTCACACTCATTCCTTTGTCTCTGCTCCGATAGTCAATTGTGATATAACTCCACCATATCCCTCTTCCATCTTCTCTACTGCAATTATGATATTTCAAATAAAATTTAAAGGCTTACTCCTATTTCTCCTGCATGGTGTTTACAATTGTGATTGTTATTCTCCAAGTTTTAAGACTAATTTTCTGCAGATGTCATTTGTTTCAAATGAAACTCATTTATCAGTTTCAATTATTTTTAGCTTATCAATGCTTTTATTTCATGTTCAAATTCATGACAGAGAGGATAGCTATGATGATAAGTGGCAGTTAAGTTTAGATAAACTGACAAACACCCAGAGAATCCAATCAAGCAATAGGGCCAATTTGACAAAACAACAAGATCAAGAAATTATGATGAAAAATTTGTTTTCTAGATATGTGATTGAAAGGAATTGCTCAACTCCCTTAACGCTTGAAGCAAAAGAAGTTGTTTTCAGTAGCGGTGATGTACACAAGTTGTTGGAATTGAATCAGGGACCAAAAATCTTAGAGAGAAAGCCAGGGGAGCTCGTACTATTGTACTCTCAAGGTCTAACTTAATAGAAAGACTGGGTAGGCTCCTCTTCTCTACAATTCACCAATTCTTGAAGGCACTATTGTCTAGAGGATTTAGAGTTGTAGGTTAGAGGAGAAAACTTAGATCTAAGGGATTATTGAGGATTTTCCTTTTGCACTCTGAATTATGTTTTGACGGGAAAAGTTGGTACTATTGCATATTTAGTTTTAAAAGAAAAATTTCAAGCATTGTAAAAGACTGTTGGAGACCAGAGCCAAAGAAATGCATTCAATAAATTGGTATTTTTAATACTATTGTTTTAAATACTAGTTTCATTTTATAATGGTAGGAATGTTTCATTTTATTCATTGTGCACTATTTCGATACGAGTAATTTGTCACAATAATATGTTATTATTTATCTCTTCTCTTTTTTGTTGAATTATGATTTATGAGTAACTATTTACTCATAAATCTGCCTTTTAATACTGATTTAACAAATAATGATATGCTGTGAACTATTTCCTTGTATTCGTGTTTAATTATTCGAATTACTGATTTAACAAACAATATCATTTTGTGAACTACTTCCTGAATGTTATTGGTTGATTATTTCAGTTAAGAGGCCTCTAAATAGAATGTGTTTTGGTAATCATAATGTCAGTTAATTGAACTACTTTGTTAGCTTGATATCCATTATAATCCAGACATATTTAAATCCCAATAATTTAAATATCTTGCTCTCAGTTGGGTTAGATCTTTATCTGCCTAATTGAGATAGGATTAGGATTTAGTTCCTTTTTCTTACATTTTAGAATTAGTTTGCATTTAGATTAATTTTTCATTCATATAAGTCTTCTTTTGAGGAAAAACTTTAGATTGGTTTGGTTGTTTCACAAAACAATTTAAAGACCATTCTTCTCGCATGATCAACTCGAAGAATTGATCTGATGGCCCTATCTATTAGAGATTAAAGACATATTTAAAACTAATAGTAGTTGGGATAAGCTAACTAGACCTAATTTAAAAGCAGTTGAAGCCACTACCCTAAACAGAAAAGGATTTGTTTTAAGAACTGGAGCAAGTAGTTATCCCCATTGTTGTTGCAATGATTCTTGAGGCATCAACATTTTGGCCCTAGAAGGAAGGCTTGAGTTAGTTATTTATTTAAAATTTTATATCATTTTTAACTAAACAAGGCTCCCATATGCATTCCTATACTTTTTCATGCATTCAGTTCATCTAAGCCTACATGAGGCATGCCCAAGAAGCAAATCGAGTCCTTGTCATAGTTAAAGTTCGATGGTGAAATTAATATTTCTGAATTAAATCATATTGTTGGTTTTGTTTTTTTTTTAGACTGTAACAGTTAATGAGATTAATGACTGGCAAAATAGCTGCCGCGGACTGGAGCATTACAACAATGTCTGAAGCTGAGATTCCTGTTACACAGTGAAGGATCTCGTTCTTTGATACAATTAAAGAGGTCGCGGTGGAAATCGAGCCTCATAATGTCTGAAATCTTAATTGAAATAACACAACGCTTGCAGTGGTGGTATTGATAGTCCAGCGTAGCCTTTGCATCTTCCTTATTGCAGATTTGGAAGCTGAGGTTGGATTTTTTAATCAATCCATGGAGGCTTTGCACTGGCATGTTAAAATGGCTTTGAACGCCCTTAGCTTGAATGAACTAACCGGTAAAATGGACAGGTCCCAGCCTGAAGCCAGAGGGCTACTTCTTTACTTTGACGAACCTCCATTTTAGAGTAACATCGCCCTTAGAGCCAGATGACAGAGTCCACCTATTGCTTGCCCAGTTGTTGAGACAGCAGAGGTCGTGAAAAGTCGGGAGAGATGTTGGCATGTCGATCCAGATAGAGACCGGGATCAAAACCATTGACTGCATGAAATGGATCGAACTTATAAGATTGGGTTTTGAAAGCAATTTTGTGAACAGGTCGACCATTAGGAGATTAAGGAATGATGGAATTAGACTCATCAGAGTTGACTAACAGGGATCTTCTGCAACGGGTAGAGCCCAGATTGGCTTCAAGGTCAGCTTGAGCGTTCAGGTGCCTTAGAATATGGAAAAGGGATATTTTTCGGAACTGGGCCAGAGTAAATCTGATTTTCTTGAAAATGGAAACTAAGTGAATATGTGAAGGATTTGAGTTGAGGTTCAACGCTTGGATGATCAACCTAGAGTCTCCAAAGACCGACATAGTCAGAAAGTTCCTTTTGATAGCCATATTAAGCCCTTGCCACAGAGCCAGAGCTTCAGCTATGTTATTAGATTTGATGCCCATCCCCCATTGGTACTGAAACTCAGTTGATCCATCCGGATTCAGAAGAACCCCACCCCCACTCGCAGCTTCGGGGTTGCCTTTAGAGGCCCCGTCGAAGAAGAGGCAATGTTCATCCAATGCAGAGCGCCATTTGATAAACTCCTATTCTTCTAGGTGGATTTCCCAATTAGCATGGGAAATTGCAGGGGGCAAGGGCTTGAAAACATGATTTGGAACAAGATCTTTGAGCCAAAGCTCCTCCTCACTGTCCAAAGCTGCTTCATTCCTTATTGCAGGTTTGGTATCCAAAGTATCTCCCAATAAAGCTTGGATTTTAGTGATAATTTTGCCAGGAGTACATTTTCCATCCCTGAACAGCCTATTGTTCCTCTCCAACCACAGCTTCTAGTAGGTGAATTTAGGGATCCACATCCAGGCTATCTTGAGGAGGCATTTTTTAGAGAGACCGAACGGAGATAAATTGGCCCAGTTGTGAAGCAAGTTTGGAATATTACCAGGAAGCTCAACTTTGTCAGCCCCTGACCTCAAGACCCCCCTCCATACATCACGAGCAAAAGGGCAAAGCAACAACAGATGGTTAGTAGACTCTTCCTCTGACACACACAGAGGGCATCTCGAAGGCCCTTCCATTCCATGTTTTCTTAGAATATCTCTAGTGAGAATGCTGTTATGAGCTAACGTCCAGCAGAAGAAGTCAATTTTGGGAAGCGAAGGAAAGGCCCAAATAAATCTCCATTGAGTAGGGTCAGGAGGGACATTAGGAATCGATGTCATACTTTTGTAACCTTTAGAGACTGAGAAATTGCCAGTGAGGGAGCCCCACCCTCTTTTGTCCTTATCTGTTGCTTTGGTCAGATATTTTCCTTGGAGCTTATCTAAAAGTAACGATGCTTCAACCTGCAGCCTTTGGGGAATCTCTCCCAGGTACCAACTGTCCCATCATCTACCAGTATCATCCGTCCAAGTTGAGATGTCCCATAGGGTATTCAGGTTGTTGGATTGTAGCCAAATTTTAATGTTTGCCAGGCCTTCAACATGATTCAGAGGCTGTTCACCAAGGATCGGATCATCCCAAATTCTGATTTTTTTCCCATTACCTAGTATCCAGTAAAGGTTGTGACTGAAATGCTCCATAGCAAAAATACAGAGTTTGAAGAATGGAGAACCTTTAATGGTGTTTGGGGGTTGGTCCAAACACCTCAGCCGCTGTCCATTGAAGTATTTCTTCCACAGTACTCTCTTACTCCAGCTAGCCTTTCCAACAATAATATTCCACAGAATTTTGGAGCCCAGGGAGAGATTCTGGGCACCCAGATCTCTTAATTGAAGACCTCCTTCTAGAATTGGCTTTTTAATAATGTCCCATTTAACTAAATGAAGAATTTTCTCATTATTTTCCCCCCCTTCCCAGAGGAATCCTCTCAGCAGACTATCCATTTTACTGAGGAAGGTTTTGGGAGCAAGCAGAATGGAATGTTGATAAAGAGGCATACTTATGAGAACAGATTTCATCAGGATAACCTTCCCAGCATTGTTCAGCCAAGAGGCTCCCCAAGCTTGAATTCTAAGTTTTATTTTGTCAAGTAGGGGCATCTAGTGGACAACTTTAGGAATGGATTTGAAGATTGGAATCCCAAGATATTTAAAAAACTCCCAAGTTTGAATTCCTTTCATCTCTAAGAGCTTGGCAATATCAGCCAGTTCCTTGACCGAGCAGTTCCAAGCAAAGATAGTGCTTTTTAAATAGTTTTTCTTGCTGCCCGAGACCTCCTTGTAGATGTCCAACTCCTTCTTAAAGGATCTTGCAGAATTTATGCTCGCTCCTCCAAGAAACAGAGTATCATCGGCAAATTGGGGATGGTTAATGTCTTTAACATTGGGAACCATTCTGAGGCCTGGCAGAGATTGGATTTGTTGACAGCAGTCAAGTTGGAAGCTAAGCACAGAGGCTTGAATAGCGTAGAGGAGAGGGGACAGTAGGCAACCTTGTCTTAAGTCCCTTGAGGCATTGAAGAACTTTGTTGATTGGCCATTAACCAACAGCGCAATCCAAGGGGAGGCGATGCAGGCTTTCACCCAATTTATGAAGGTTATAGAGAAGCCCAGTTTCTTCATAACAACAAAGAGGAAATCATGATTCACCCTGTCAAAGGCATTTTCCAAATCGAGCTTTATCACCATTCCTTTCTCTTTTCGGTGGCAACTTGAAAGAACTGCTTCTTGCACCAGCACAATATTGTCTAGAATCTTTCTCCCTTTAATGAAACCTCCTTGATTTTCTGGAACGATGTCCGGAAAAACATTCTTAAGATGGTTGGCTATTGTTTTGGTGATCAGTTTATAACTTTTGTTACACAGTGAAATGGGCCAAAATCTACCAAAATCAGAAGCTCCTTTCTCTTTTGAAATTAGGGCAAGGAAGGCCGAGTTGGTGCTGCCTCCAATCTTGGAACATGATTGAGACTTCCTGACCTTTCTCAGAAAGTCTTTATTAATTATAGACCAGCAAGTTTGAAAAAATCTGGTATTGAACCCGTCAGGCCCAAGAGCTTTATCTGGCTCCATGCAGTCCAAAGCCTTTTTGAGCTCATCCATGCTGATCGGAGCAGTCAACATAGAATTAACAGAATCGTGAACACATTTAGGAATTAGATCAAAAGGGTAGGCTTGGGAGTCTATAGGAGGGTGTTACAGAAAATATCATCACCTTGATTATTTGCAGTCAGTATGGGTCTATCATCACTTGTACTAACCTCCTAAGCAAGTCTTAGACCTCAGCTCTTCAAAATAAGCTTTGGAAATGAGAGAAAGACATCAAAAAACAATGTAACTCTGGTTCTGCACTTTCTCTCACTTTTGCCTGTGGGCCCTCACCCTTTGTTCATATTACCTGCGTACTTATACACTTTGTCTTAAAGGGGAGGGTGCGTACCCCTGTGAAAGTCAAAAGGCGCAATTTTTATCTTAACAAACTCACTTTGGGTTAATTCTAGATGTTTCTAGAAGGAATTTTGACGTGGATTGTTCGCGCCAAGGTGGTTCATGCATGCATCCCAAAGAGAAGGAGCTAATCCCTTGTTAGGAGGAGCTATCCCTTTGAAGGAGGATTCTATCCCTTTGAAGGAGGACCTACTAACTGCCCTCCATTGCACTATAAATTGAGGCATTGGTTTAGTGGCTAGGGAGGTTAGAAGCTGAACATTTTTGAGGGGAAATGCTGGTGAAATCAAGACTTCCTATTTGAGCTTAAGAGGATAGATCACATACCTTTTTGGCTTCATTG
>APFE030690896.1:41179-63127 GCA_000404065.3 Pinus taeda | reverse complement strand
AGGTGGTAACCTATTTTTTCGGTCATATATCTAATATGTGTGACAACTTTTGAAAACAATAATACAATCTTTGAATATAGTTGGCCAGAAGTAATCGGCATAGAGAATTATTTGTGTGGTTACATATCCAGATAAGTGTCCACCATAGGCACCTAAATGGAAATCATTCAATGCTTTCTCGGCTTCCTCACGCATGAGGCACATCCATAAAATTGTATCAATACCATAATGGTAAAGAGTGTTTCCAATTATCAGATAATCTTTGGCTTGGTATCGAATACATCGCTACTGTGAGTGAGAGGTATTAGGTCTGAAAGTTTGGGTCTAGAGATAGATCAACATATCTCCATACCATGCATCAGATGACGATATCAGAAATAGGGACTCATCCAAAATCAATGGTTCAGATGTTGAATCGATGGAGGCTGAGGGAAGGTCACAAAGTAACTCAACAAAAGCTAGAGATTTCTTTGATTTGGACTTGATGAATTTCAGATCAAACTCCTGCAAAATGACTATCCATTTCAAATATTTTCCCCCAGGAAATTGATATGACAAAATGTATGTCATAGGGTTGCAATCCGAAATGATAGGTGTTTTACATAGCAAGATGTAATGGCAAAATCTTTGAATAGCTTGCACAACTGCCAAAGCTATTTTTTCGACATAAGAGTGCTTACTTTCTATATCGTTGAGATTATGTTTCACATAATAAATCGGATGTTCAATCCCATTTTCCTCTTGGAATAAAACCATACCAATGGTTGTATGTGTAGTGACGAGATATAGGTAATAGTCATTTTGATAATTTGGAGAATACATTAATGAGGCTCTGATCAAGGTATATTTAAGAGCATCAAAGGAAGCTTGCACAACTTGATCCCAATGGAAGGGTATCTCCTTTTTCAAATGATGTGTAAAACTTTTAGCCATCTCAGCGTAATTAGGAATGAACCTCCTCATAAGGTTTACCTTCCCTTAAAGTCTTTGTAACTGTAAAAGATTTGAAGGTGGAGGAAAATCAATAACTTCTTGAACATTTAATGGATTGAGTCAAATCCCCTCTCTAAAAACTACAAATCCAAGAAATCGACTAGAACCAACAGAAAACACATATTTTGTGGATTGAGTCATATCTTGTAGTGTAGGCACTGTAAAAATATTTCTATCAAATGTTGCGGGTGATCAGTCTACTTTCGTGAATGAGCAAGTAAATCGTCAAGGTAAGGTTGAAAAATGTGCTTGATGTCATGGAAGGCATAGTTCATTGCCCTTTGAAATGTGGCCCCTACATTCTTCAAGCTGAATGGGAGTTTCCTATATGCCAATGTGCCCCATGGACAAATAAAAGTTGTTTTAGATTGGTCCTATGGGCAGATATTGATTTGATTGTAGCTGGAAAACCCATCAATAAATGAGAATATTTTGCATCCGACACATTTGTTAATAATCTGATCGATAAAAGGAGTAGGATAATTGTCCTTTGGACATGGCTGATTTACATCCCTACAATTGAAACACACTCGAATTGTCCCTTGTTTCTTCATGACAGGAACAAGGTTGGAAACCCAGTCAGTAAGAAGTATAGGGTAAATGAAACCAGCCCACAAAATTTCTTCAAATTCTAATTTAATTGCAGTGGCTTTCTTTGGATGAATAGCTCGAAGCCACTGTCGAACTGGATTGACATCAGAGTACATTTTGATTTCATGTTCAACAATACTAGAGTCAATGCATGGCATCTCCCTGTAAGACCATGCAAATATATCTCTAAATTCACGAAAGAGAGTACAGTAACTATCGAGTTCTGAGGGAGAAAAATATTTTTCGACATAAATGTTCTCTACAACATTAGGCTGGGTCAAAATATTAATAGAAATAATTTCTTCAATATTTGACAGGTTTCGCTCAAATTCTACTGTGCCTATGAAAACTGAATTCAGAAGGAAATCAACAACTGAAGGGTGGTTTAGTTCATCTTAATAATCTTCGATGTCATCTAGAAGATCGAAACGATGATGATAATCTTCCCAAGGTTCTTCTCCTATCATCATTGATTGGATGATTCCTTCATCCATGGAATTTATACGTGAGAAATAATCCGAAGAAGTACCATATTCTAACGAATGGTCTACCCATACAATAGGTGAATGCAGATTTGGGTTTGCTGCACAAGCCCAAAAAATTTATTGCTATGCTAGTTCAATGGGGCTTAGTGACATTACCTCAATATTACTATCAACTTCAAAATTGTTGGTAATCCTCATTAAATCAGATGAGGTGGAGGAAATCATGTTGCAAGTCTCTACTCTTGCCACTTCCGCCAAACCAGATGGTGACAATAGCATAAAAGTACCCATCAGGGAAGGATATTTAAAGAGACCTACTCCAACACTTTGAAGTGATAACGGGCGTCCATATACCAATGGAATGCTTCTTGTAGCTTGTGAACTATTAGCAAAGAAGGCAAGCTGATCAATGACTATGATTCCACCCTTATGAGGGAATGCAATAATATGAAAGTACATGGAAACCACAACACCCATAGCATATACCCATGGCCTTCCAAGTAATATGTTGTAATCGAGGGGTTCGTCAACTACCTCAATTTCAATAGTAACTATTTTTCCTCTTAGTTCGATTTGCAAGTTACTCAAAATCCCCCAAGGAGTATATGTTTGTCCCTCAAAATATTTTAACGTAGTTGGTGATCATGACAATGGTGGTGAACCAAGTATTTTCCAGCAACTCATTGACATAATGCAAGTAGATGCCCCCTCATCAATAATAGTTCGGTGAACATTCTTATTGAGAGATTTTACTTGAATTAGGAAAGCTAATTGCGCCAGTAATTGTGTTGTATATCCCACATGGTTAAAAACCACAAGATTTGAATCCATAGGGTCTATTCCGCCAATTGCTGATAGTAAATCCTTCTTCTGGGAGGGACAATTTTGTAACACCTCGAGTGTCGACATAGCAGAAGGTGATTGAGAAAGGACTTATATTATGTTATAGATCTAAGCTGCTCGAGCCCAAGGGTTAAATGTCGATTTATGCACAACTCCATTTGGTGGTTTTATTGTCAATTCTCATGCAATAGGTGGTTGAATATTTTTAGTTGAAGTCGAAGTCAAAGGATTAGGTTGATCATTGGCCTGATTATTCGACAATGATGATGGATTTCCATAATCTTTATTTCTCGTTGACACCAAAACTTCATTTTTTGGATTTGTGATGGATAAGATGAGTAGTTGGGATGTGGAAGCATGATTTGTCACAACCAAATGTGTCTACGGGTTTTGAAACAAATCAGTCAACACTGCAGATGTGTTAGAAGTCTTTAAAATTTTAGAGACCTCTAAGAAGTGTGGACAATATCTTGTAAAATGCTCATCATTACAGATTAGACATGGATAACGAGGTTTCCTTGCCGAAGTAGAGGATTTAGATGATTTCTCTTGAAGGGAATTATCTTATTTCTTCTTGTTTTTCCCCTTTTTCTTTCCTCCTGGTTGTTTTTTATTTTTTCCTTTGTCAGATGACATGGAATTAACTTTGGAATCAAGAGTATTTTTTGATGCATTGATAGTTTGATTGGTAATGGGAGTAGTTTGACTAGATGGTCTCCCTATCATTTGCGTGCTCAAAGAACCAATCACACCATCATCAGCATGAGAGTCCTTACTCAATTGTGAAGGAGGAAGAACAATGACATTTGGTTGGTGTGCATTGGGAATTTTGTTGTAGAGCATGCCAGATTTTGTGTAAATCAAATCCAAGTATTGGGCATGAGCAATTAATTGCTCTTCTGTGACAACTCCACCTTTTGCCACATCCTCTGTGATTGATGGAAACAAGGAATATATGAACCACTCATCCAAAAATTGATCAGGAACATATGTCTTAACCATTTGACGATGACGCCGCCACTCATGAATATGATCTGATATATGGGTAGTAGTAGTATGTTTAGAGTTGGTTAGGAGTTTCATTCCAGTCTCGTATCTGATAGGTAACTGGAATGGGTCAGAAATGTGGTGGCTAAAGTCATAAAGTTGTCAAAAGAAGCTCTTGGTAACTCAATGTAAAATTTAGCAACGGAACCAGTAAGTGTTCTTTGGAAAAGACAAGGTCAAACCAAATCATCATTTAAGGAGTTTGATGAACACCACAAATGAAAGGTCATGACATGATTTCATGGGTCTTCTTTGAGATTTCCATTGAATTTCGGAATGTCAGAAGGTAACTTATGAGGAATCACTTGACACCAAGGATCATATAAGATTGGATCATTAGTGAGCTGATTTAAATCTAGTAATTCTAAAGTTGCTACAAATGGCAACTGTCGATTCAGGTAAGGTTGAGTGTACCTAGGATATGATGGAATTTCCTGAGGAATAGGTATTTACATACCAACATGGGGCATCTTCATTTGGTGACGTTGATAAGGTTTTTGTTGAACAAATCTAACATAGGGTGGTTGTTGATAACCAGGTTGAATTTTTGGTTGTCCATAACCTACAAAGCCTTGTTGACTAGAACCTTGGTAAGTTTGACATTGTCCAAACCCAGGTTGAGCCTATTGGGCAAGTCCAAACTGAGGTTGGAATTTTTGGAATTGAGGTTGTTGAAATTGGGGCTCACACGATTGTTGAATCAACTATTGTTGTTGTTAGTACAACTATTGTTGATTTAATGGTTGTTGTTGCCCAATAATGAAAGGTTGGCCAGGTTGTGAATAAACTATACTAGTGTAAGCTTGGGTTAGTCTAGATAAGGGTATACTAACCTAAGGTTGTTGTAGAACCTAAAACGCAAGTGGTTGTTGTACAACAACCTGAGAAACTTGAGATTCTTGCCCCAAAACTTGTGGTTACAAGGTAGATGGACCAGTTTGTACTGGTTGAGATACAACAGTTTGAACTTGTGACTGTGGTATAATAGTGACAACAGGTGTAGTAGGAATA
Source organism: Pinus taeda (assembly GCA_000404065.3). Classification (NCBI taxonomy): domain Eukaryota; kingdom Viridiplantae; phylum Streptophyta; class Pinopsida; order Pinales; family Pinaceae; genus Pinus; species Pinus taeda. Next base: position 58,157 of record APFE030690896.1, on the reverse strand, counting down.
GTTAACACAGTTTCCATTGGTTGTGTTGGATACACAAACCTTGGCTGAACTAGCATTATCGGTTGCCATTGACAAACTTGAATTCCAGGTTGACTTGAATATTGCAGGATATTACCATATGACAGCCCTCTGGGATATGGAGGATAAGGTGAATAAGAATATTGCTCTCCATATGGTGGAAATCTAGTATTTAATGGATACATAGGTCTTTGTTGACCAGATTTCCCAGCTTGATATTGATATGTAGGATCAAACTGTTGAGTTCCCATTAAAAAAGAACCAGGTAGAATTCTAGTTGAGGACATGGGTGATGACCATGGTGTAGAAGCAACCCCTAAGTGGGTTCCAAATAAAGATTGGTAACCAACCAAGACGGACGATTCACCATATAGGTGCAACTCTGGCATGGTAGAAAACATTGAAGAGGTTGCAACAGAAGATTCTACCACAGTTGCATTAGATGATACAGTTTGGGATGTTGACAGTTTTTTAGCCATAGCCAACTGACCCAAAAGTTGTCCTAAAGAATTGACGGGTACTTGAAAATAAGAAGGATAAAACAGAGCAGTAAAATGAGGAGTATGAGGGTAAAGATAAAGCTCAGTTCCAAAGAGTAATTGGGTTCTAGCTGTAGAATATTCTTCCTTATTCCTCGACAACAATTAAACCAGGTGGAAGAACTTCACCGTCTGGTCTATAAAAGATTTTTGGTGTTGATCAAGTGGAAGTTTCAGTAGTTACTGATGTCTGAGGGGTAACCAATTGATCGTATTCTAGTAAAGTAACAACTTCTGAATGTTCAAATTTGAAGTCTAGATGTTCAGGTAAAAGAACAACAATTTCAAAAAGAGGTTCCTGAACAACTTCAGGTTCAGATATAACTTCTGTTTGAAATGTGATAGATTGTGGATTAACTTCTGGTTGAATTGATTCAAGTTTAGAATTAATTTCTTGTTGGGAAACTTCAAGTTGAGGATCAACTTGTTAGTGAACAATTTCTATTACTATTTCACTAGGATTAGCACTAATGTCCTTAGGTAATTGTGAAACTTCTTCTTCAGAAATGAATGTACCAGATATTCTTGGAGTAACTAGAGTCTCAATACTTACCAAAATAGATGATTCAGGAAATTCAGATGAAGAATTAGGAGTTCTTGATGTACTTGACTCAGTTAAGCGAGACTACTTTGACCGAATAGGTGTAGCTTTGGGTGGCAAAGGAGGTTTTCTTGCTATTCTTCATGAATGATAGGGTAATGGTTGATGTTCCTCCACAATTTCTGATTAATTTTATTATCAAAAAAGAAACAAACAAAAAGGGGTAAGCTAGGCAAAATGTTTATCAAGCAACTGTGAATTGCATAATACCTCATGGTGAACCAAGAAGTACAGGTAGGCAATCTCCCTGAATTCTATGTTCATTGTATCATAGTGTAGAAGGCGTCCGACTCGGTTACATAAGGATGGATAACAACCTAGTGTTGTCCTCCCATATATTCCTAAAGGTACATGGAGGCCCAGTCCATATAAGCGATGTCTAATGCAAAACTGCATAGTTAGAGAATTCCCATATACTTTACATACTGTAACACCGCCTTATATACCCAAAGATACGTGGATGAACTACAATATACTCACGTACGTGGAATGAGGTATCACACTTGGGATGTATTGTAGACAAGTTGGCTACGACTGCTTTGTTTTACAATGTCAAAACACGTCTCTAGCCTATAACCACTAAATGTTCTCGTTAATGACAATGTTCCATTAGGTAACTTGATGTTAATTTTAAGTTGATCTTGCTTAGGAATTTTCCTTTCAAGTTCACCATGTGATGTATTTTGAAATTCCTAGGAATGAAACTATCGTGATAAGCATTCTTTCCATTCAATTTAACGATGAAAATACTAGCTACTTAGGGATAGAGCAATCAAATTTCTTTCAATCAAAGAGAAAAGACCACAATATAATGCAATTTCCCTACACTATTCCTCTGAGCACACACAAACTTTTTCAATGCAACATGCACATATTTATTTTCGATTTCCTTAATGTGAATATGAAAAAAAGGAAATATGCACATACAATCAATCAATCTTTCATAAGAACAAATGATTTTATGAAAGTTCTGATTTGAAGGAAGAGAAGACTTTATGACACTTTCTTTCAAATGAAGATTAGTCAACTATATTCCAAATTTGAATATAGATTGATAATGACAAAGAAAACATTAAAGAAACATTAATCAATCAAATCAAAGTAGGGCTAGACAAGGTGTTGCACAAAAATTATCACTTTGACTTTCTACAATCTGTGTGAGTCCATCACCACTCATAATTTCCTCCTTTGCAAGTCTTAAGCCTTAGTTCTTCATATCAAGCCTTGAAAATAAGAGAAAGCCCTCAAAAGTCTCTAAAACTCTAGTTCTGCACTTTCAGTTAGCATTTCCTACGGTCCCGCACCTAATGGTCATGTCCACTACGAACCCGATCGCTCTGTCTCTGTGTTATGGGTGTGAAGCCCTGTAAAAGTTAAAAAGGTTCAAGTATATTCTTAAAAACTCACTTTGAGTCATTTCTGGAAGCTTCTGGAAGGAATCTTGAGGTGGCAAGTTTTCTCTTTTAAGGTACATGCATCCCATACCTTAAGGAGTTAACCCCTTGATGTCAGGAGCTTATCCCTTTGAATAAGGACTCTATCCCTTCATAGGTTGACCTGTAAACTCCTTCCTTTGCACTATAAAATGAAGCATTGGGTTGGTTACTTGGAAGGTTGAAAGCTGAATATTTTTGAGATGAAATGCTACTGGAACTTAGTCTTCCTAATTGAGCTTTTGTGAGGAGATATTACATACCTCCTTGAACTCATTTGGAAGAGTGTGAGGCTTGTCAAAGTAAAGGAGATTCCTGTTTCGGACCCTGGGAGGAGCTTGTACAACATCAAGGCACCAAAGGTTGTAAGGTTCTTCTATTTCAAAGTTAATACAAATAAGTTTATTTTTCTCAATAAGCTGTGTTTTATGGTTTATTTTATGGGTTCCTTGATCACCATAATGAACATGATTTACAATATTAGCTATGCAGGTGTTATTTGATGTGTGCTTGTTTGTGATTGTAGGTTCTCAAAAGGAAATTCTTTCGGACAGTTGAAGGATGGCTGCTACAAACTAGCGTTGGACTTAAGGTAGGGTCTAAACACCTCTATAGTTTTTATTAATGAATCGTAAAATGTTTAGAGAAAGATAGATTTGCTTGCCCTGCTTGTTTCTAGATATCGTTTGATACTAGGGAGATCAGCCTTGTCTACAAGATCAATTTATCCGGCCAACAAATTGGTGACTCCATTAGGGATCTGAATTTCGTTTTTGGTTTTCCTTTGGCTTTGACTTGAGAAACTTGTTCTTGTTTCTGGTTTTTGCTTGATGTGTGTGGGAATGGGTAGGTTTTAGGATCTGGATTATTTTTGTTTTTTTGAAATTTTTAAGAGGACCGCACTTTATTTTTACAAACAGTGCAGGCATATCCGCACTGTTCCTTTAGTGCACAGAGTGGTATTGCATATGGTTTTTTTGGAAGCCTCCGGACCTTGTGAAATTTTTTGAAAAACATAAAATGCTTTGTCCTAGTTAGGTTTAGGTTTCATTTATGACTTTTAGTGTCTACCCAGACCTGCATGTGTTCTATCAAAAATCTCTTGTGAGTAAGTTCCACTGCTATTTTTGCTTTAGATGATTTTCTAGAAGTTTTGCATGCTTGGATTGGTTTTCACTCGGTCTCTGTAGTGACTCAAATATTAGAAGCCTAAGAGACCTTAGATCACCCTGGTGTATTTTTTCCTTCTTGATGATTCTGATTGGTTTGTGACATCCATCCTTGATGAGAAATAGGTTTCGTTTTCTCTTTGCAAATCTTTGAACTAACTTGGTTATAAGTTTTGAATTTCATTTTTATAAAAGAAAACATAGCTGGGTTTTTTTATTATTGATTTGTTATTCTGAACGAATTAATCCTTAGTTTACTAAATGACTAAGTAAAATGTCCTCAGATATATTTGAAGCTTTTATTTTGATTAGGTTTTTAAAAAAAGTTTTTAGATCTCAAGATTAGTTTTTGTAGTTTTGAGTGTTTTCTAGAAATTGTAGAATCTCTTTTGAAAGAATTGTTTTTTGTAGTTTTTGAGTGTTGAAAAAGAAAAAGGATTTTTTGTGAGCATAATTAGTAGTCTTATTTTGAGTTCCTATTGAAAAAGACAAAAATATTTTCTTTTCATTGACACGTTGAAAGAAAGATTTGTTTTTCAAAGAATTGCATTTTCAAACTCTTTCTTTTAGCTAGAAATTCATTGAAGGAAAAAAGAATTGTCTATCATTCTTAGGTGCATTTTTTAGTTTTTTTAGAGTCGAGTCTTCACACCATCAAAGTTTCATTTCCATACCTATTGACTTAAGAAACAACCTATAAAAGTAACGCTTAATTAAAATTGATCTAGCAATCTTTTTTATTTCTAGGGCTCTTATCACCAATATAGCTTAGGCTAGTATCTTGGAGTAGGGATTAATTAACTCTCCAAGGTAGCTAAAACAATAAGTAGATATATCTTGTGGTAGGAAATAAATCCAATTGTAATTGATATAATCTGGGAAGCTCCTCTTAAAGGACTCAATCACGAGATCATGTCCGAACCTTTGAGACAATCAAGTGTGTCTCATTGGGAAAGATAGAAGATTTGCATGTATTATAAATGGTAAACCTCAGATTAACCATTGACGAGGAGCCTAGGGTCACTTGTTGGAAAACCTCGAATTGATCATGTCAAGGAACCTTCAAGGAGATTGAGATTTTTTACACGTAGATCGGATCGTAGATTGTTCCCCAAGTTGTATTTATCAACTATAGAGGCAAAATACATGGCAGCCACTCATGCAAGCAAGGAAGCATTTTGGTTGCAAAGATTACATCCAAGTATGGGATTAGTACAGGGAGCTATAAGGATATACTGTGACAGCCAAAGGGTAATTTTCTTAGCAAGGAACCCCACATATGATTCAAAGACAAAGCACATTGATGTTAAATATCACTTTGTGAGGGATATGATAGAAGACAAAAAGGTGTTGCTGGTAAAGGTGGACATTTTGAAGAAAACTGTAGATGCAATGAAAAATCTATGAGCTATGAGAAGTTCTCTTGGTGTAGAGAGACAATGGGCATTTCAGGGCTGAAAAAAATGACTAAGCTCTCCTGTGGCCCCTTGTGTAAAGAAAACAACAAGTGGGAGAATGTTGCTTTGTGTTATATTCATTCCACGACTAGCCCACATAGTTAACTGGGGGGTTAAAGGGGGGGCAGAACCTCCCCCTTCATTGCACCGATTGTGTAGCGGGGGGGTCACAAGGGGTTTGAGGGGTACCCTAACCCCACTTTATTGGGTCCAGGATAGTGCCCTGGAAAATTTTGGTTTTGGACCCTATGTTAGGTTGGGCGGACCCACCTATGGTTTTGTGCATGATTTTTGCACATGTTTTTTCGGACGCGATGGTTTTTTGTCCATGGTTTTGGACGCAATGGTTTTCAGTCCATGGTATTGGATACTTCGACATGTATAAATATGTAATGTAACATTGAAAGGAACATAATGAAAAATCAAGCTGGTAGTCTCGGTTTTGGGATCCAAGGGAAAATCTTTATGTATATGTATTTTATGTGTTACGCTCTTACATTGTTTATTTTGTGTTTTAGAATTCATATGCAGGAAATTTCATGATGGGGTTAAAACCTACATTCCCTTGTTGGCCAAAATACTGATTCCTAGCTCCTATCCCACTAACCGTAGGGTTTGTCCAACTCCGAAAGGGGTTACTACCTTGACTTGTAAAAGGAAAATTCATAGACCCTACTGTCAGATTGGAATGTGGTATATGACCACTTCCAAATGGGAAACCCTAAAAAGAAGTCAATCCACTCATCGTGGATGTAGAGGTGCTTGATGGTATATTCAAAGGAATAGAAGGAATTCCTTGAGAGGGAATTCCAAAACGAAAAAATCCAAAACGGGATGCATTAGGTTGAGAACTTCCACTCGTCGATGGAATGGAAGTAGACCGAAATATAGATGTGCTAGGAGTGTTAGAAGGGATGGAAATATTTCCTCCCCCTTGCATAGATATGGGGGTCTGCATGCTCGCAACACATGTCATGGATGCCATGCTTCCAATAGTGGTCATCGAAGGGATAGATGTGTGTGGACCTGTGCTCAAAGGCCTGTGAGTTGGAGTTCCAACGTATAACAATACGTCTAGATGATTAGGAGGGAGAGGAGAATTTGGAGCTGCAACCAACTCTAAAAGCTATTCTACTTCAATACTATCTTTCAACTGGAAGAGTACTCGAGAAAGAACTGGTGTGTTCCTCTATAACTCTATGCTAGGACCAAGTCTATCTTGTGAACTAATGCCCCCAAGTGGAGATCAATCTCCAATGTGCCTGCTACCACTGGTTGAAAACCACTAGTAGAATCACTCCTACACCTTCTGGGAGAAGGATCTGGACTTGTAGTTGAAAGCCCACAAAGTCTCTGAGACCATTGAGATGGTTGGTCAACCACTTTGAATTATTATAAAATCTACTTAAAGACTCAAGAAAATTAAAAGCTAGGCCAACTAGGAGCATAAAACACTCACTAAAATGTCCCTAAAGATATCAGCAACCAAGAAACTTCCAAGTATTTCTGCTCTTGGTGATTATGATTAGACACCAAAATATAAGAAAGTTAATAATAAGGGCCTTCCAAAAATAGTTTGGGGTAATTATGCGCCAAGACTACTAGTGAAGGTATCAGAGGTAGTTACACTGATCTCCAGACAACAACCTTTGCCGGTGCAAGCCCCAAGCTTCGCAAGGGTGCCCTCTAAAAGTATTGTTGGTCTTATTTTTTTACCACCTCGAATTCCTTTTCATCCTATGCCCAGAGGTTATTATCCTCCTTTGAATATGTTGAGACAGTCATCTATGTTTTCCAAAACACCAAAAGCATTTTTATATGGCGGTCCTTCTGTTCCTTCGAGGTATCAATCACCCACTGGTACTTTTTCAGGAGCATCTCCTCGACCAATTGAATATGAGATATCAACTGGTAATAATGGAACTCAAGCGTTAAGTGTAGAAGAAATTCTTATGATGTCTGGTACTATTCCAAATCCACAACCTCAAGGTAGTCAGTTACCGCCTAGGGGGCAACCCCAAGGTAGTCAATTACCACTTGGGGGCAACCCTAAGGTAGTCAATTACCGCTTGGGGGGAAAACTCAAGGTAGTTAGTTACCATCTGGGGGGCAACCTCAAGGATAGTACACACCGTCAAGACAGTACATACCTCAAGGTCCACCCCAGACACAGTGCATACCTCAAGGTCAACCCCAAACTCAGTACATACCTCAAGGTCAACCCCAGTATCAATATATACCTCAAGGTCAACCCCAGTTTTAGTACATGCCTCAAGGTTATCAATCTCAAGGTCAGTACCCAACTCAAGGTTTCCAACTACCTTCTGGTCAACCATTTATACAAGGAACTGGAAATGTACCTCTCAATTATCAGCCCTACACTCAACCCGGTTATGGTCCTCAATATTCTCAACCTTTTATGGGTCCATACCCCAGAATGAACATGGTGTGAGATTGATCTCAACAGAATTTGCAACCTAATGTGCAGTTATGGAGTCAACCTAGACAACCTTTGGTTTCTGGTCCAAACCAGCAACCTACCCAGCCTATTGTTCAAACTTCTGCACCTGGTGTAGTTCATCAATATGGGCCTAGTTCACTTCGAACTCTGCCTCAAACTGCTACTACAACTACTGCAACTTCTATTCAATCTACCCCACCTACTTCTGGAGTATCGGTAGCTCTGGTTTCTACTGTTCCTGCATCAACTCCTCAAGCCTCTTCACCACAGTCAAGACCTACAATTCAGACTTCGGTTCAGATACCTGTAGGACAACCTAATCCAAGTATGGTTGTCACAAGTCAACAACAATTCAATTATCAACCGTACTAGGTATAGTACCAATTCAGTCCTGTTGTACAAAACCTAGTTTATCAGTATCAACTGTACCCTAGATATACTTATCAGCAACCTCAACAACCCCAGTTTGGTCCGGTTAATCTTGGTTTCTCGGGAGGATATAATATTCCCAATCCAAATCCAATTCCAAGTTATCTTGGATATCCTCCTCCTGTGACCGAAGGTTTTCGAGGCCCTAACCATCAATTACCTTTTATTGCAACTTTGGATTTACTTGATTTGTCATGCCTTATAAACGATCAATTAATTATCTTCCGTATTGGCCGCCAATGCCTAATAAGTTTCTTAGTGATATCTCGAAGTTTGAGGGTAAGTCAAGAGAAGATCCGTCAAATCATGTGATGACTTATCACCTCTGGTGTGCATCTAATTCCATTATTGATGATTCAATTTGTTTATGTCTTTTTCAATGCACTCTGATTGGTCTTGCTGCCAAATGGTACATTGAGTTATCACGAAGCTCTTTTTATAATTTTAGTCAGTTAGCCACTTCTTTCTTAACTCATTTTCAGTTTCCTGTCAGATAGGACCCACATATATTTCAGATCATACTCATGAATGGTGATGTAGATGACATTTAGTGAATGTTTTTTTCCAGATCAAATCTTAGTAGAATGGTTTGTTAAATCATTATTACCTAAAATCATTGAAGATGTAGCTAAGGCAGGAGTTGTTACTAAAGAGAAAGTAATTGCTCAAGCTCAGTACCTTGACCTCATTTATATGCAGTCAAGTACTTTACATGAAAAAATCCCCGACCTTCCGAAACACAATCAAATAACTGCAGCTCCTTCAGGGTCTCATGCCGTTGATGGTATGATTGGTTCAGTTAGTACCAAAATCAAGAAGAAATCTTCAAATAATTCTTCTCCTATTATAAATTTACGAGATTCCCCGACAAGAGACTCTTCCGTGGGAATTCCTACCGATATCCATGTCGTAGAATCATCTATGGCCAGATGAAAATACGGCGGTAAAAAGAAGGGGAAGAAGAAAAATAAACAAAACTCAAAAGAGAAATCAGATAAAAATGAATCTACTAACGAGAAACGTAAACCTCTCTATCTTTGTCTCATTTGTGATGAGGAGCATTTTACAAGAGACTGCCCACATCGAGCTGAGGTTTCGAAAATCGTTAAAGGTTCTCAAACGCCTGTTGTCTTGAATGATCCTTTTCCTAGCCAAGATAGTAAGATGATCGGTTCTTCCTCAAATGCCTCAGAAGAACCCATTATGATGATGTCTCCTGTCAGAATTGCAACGCAATCATAAGATTATGGTAACAAAAATCCTGTTGGTGGTAAAGAAGTAGAATCTTATAATTCAAACCCATCAACTGCAACTCCTTCTGGTTTTGATCAGCTAACCTTGACTTAGTAATAAAACCGCCTGCTAAAGGTATACTTCGGAAGTCAGCTTTCAATCCACAAGTGAGAGCTGCTCAAAATTATAATATTGTTGAAGACTTAGCTATTTCTCCTTCAACAATTTCGGCTTTAGAGGTGCTGCAATCATGCCCAACACAGCATAAATTACTATTGTCTACTATCAGAGCTGTTGATATTCAGGATTCGAACCTAATAATCTTTGATTTAGAGAATAGTACACCCTGCCTACCTCATCAAAAGGCTTTCCAGATTCCAGTGTTAGTCAAAAACAGACCTTGCTTTTGGAGTGTGATTGATAAGGGAGCTTCTATGTGTATTATGTCGATCTAGTGTTGGAGATCACTTGGTTCTCTAACGCTCAATCAATCCCCAACGATTCTAAAGGCTTTTGATGGCCGAGGTGTTATAGACATATTTGGGCACTGCAACCCCAATTACATATGTCCATAAACCAAGGGCTTCTAAGTCCCTAAAAGTTTTGTTTCATGCCCTAAAGGAACAAGGTCAGCTGATTACATCATCTCCTAGAAGTTATCCGCAGAAAACTGCTTAGAGCTGGTCAAAACTGGACCATACAGACTGCTCAGTGCAGAGGGTGCGATGCATGTCACCTGCTTAGTGAAAAAGGTGCGATGCATACTAAAAATCCCTTCTATAAGGTGTGATGGGCGAGAGTAGACAAATGGCAGAGATAGTTTGCAAGGTGGATGATCATGGAATCTTCCAGAAGCTTCTCCTACGACACTTGCCTCTCTGAATTTTCCCAGGGATGAGTAAGAGATCATCAATCTCTAAGTGGAATCAAGAACTATCAAAGAGAGGACACTAATCAAAATTCTAGAAGCTGACTCACCCCCTACAATCATCTATATGTGGATCCCTCATCCTAGAGATCCAGAGGCTAGAATCTTGTATCTTGTAAGGAAGTGTTGTTGGTTTCCTGGTGGAAGATCATAGTGTTGGGTGCTCTAAGCTTTTCATGAGGTGAAGAAGGGATTTCATGCTGGGAGGATGACACTGGGTTAGATCAATGGGTTGTAATCCTCTCTTCTAATCTTTATATCAATAAAGCTATTCAAGTTTCTCCACAATCTTGTATGTTGATAGATATATCATGTTCGTCAATATATATCTGGTCCTATATTGTTTATGATTGTAGATCTCTGCACTTTGAAGGTATTATGCTACTTTAACTTTACAGGTACTCTTTGAAGCAGAGTATCCAAGGAAGGAGTGGCAAAGACCTATCAGAGAGGAGGAGGAACAAGCGAGGAACTCATCAAAATATTGAGGTTGGTATTCTTTGCTCCTCTCCTATCTACTTCTCATAAAGCAAAACGAAAGTAACTTTAATCTCTTTATCTCTAAGATAGCTACCTATCTTAGTGGGACTAGCATCTCTACATAGACACTAGATTTCTTAATAATAAAATGGCGACTCCACTAGGGAGCGAATAGCTTGTTTTCTTATCTATATTTGTTTGCTTTATAAACTTATAGATGGAGCCTGAAGTCAAGCTAGCTAGCCTTTGAACTACATTTGCTATGCAAGTGCAAAGTAGATCAATGCTGCTTCAGTCTATCTTCGGTTTTGTTTATAAGCTGAACAATTGATTTTCAAACATCCTAATTTCCCTGGTGGTGGCTCAAGTAGCCTCATTAGATCAGCCCCTATGATTTGCATCTACTGACTATCATTAGCTTGGCATAAATCCCTGAAGTAAGCTGCAAATTGTGACCCAGAACCAAGTTGAAGTCTTGTCCCTAGACCATCGCACCTTCTCCTCTTGGGAATCTGGATGCATCGCACCTCCCGTGTGTAGTGGGTGAGATGCATTGCTCTTTCCCTGTGTTATAGGAGCGATGATCAGATAAGACCTCTTCTGCTTCCAGATTTTGGTTTTTGTTCACTCTCTTTAGCTTTATTTAGGAGTTTTTCTATCTGTGATCAGTGTACCTCTGTGGAAACTCCCTTCCTTTGCATGATTCAACCTCCATAATACAAAGAACTGTAAATGTTTTTATGTATTGTTCACTATTTACGGTTCTCCTTTACAAAGAAGTAGCATAATCAAACTGTCGTCTTTTGATTTGGAAGTGTCTCAAGTGTTGTTTTTAGTCAAAGAAAATAATTCTATTGCTCTTGATGGTCAATTACACTATTACTCTTGTATTTGATTTGAATTAATAGTTTTTCAAGTGTCGAAAGTAGTTTTCAATTCAAAATCGCAAAGTGTCGTCATTATCTTCCTTCTGTCTTTTGAATAGAAAATCATTAGTATTGTCGCTTGAAACGATTCAAATTTCTACTTAGCATTATTTTTATCATCCACACATTAAGAAAGCGAAAACAAATAATGCATGTGCATTTGCATTTAGACTGTTTGTTGATTTTGATTTAGGACAATGCATCTAGAGTGTGCTCTCTGCTCTATGTTGAAAGAATCCCACTTCTATTTCCTTAGTAGCTAGGATTTTCATTACAGAAAGAATAATAAACGATTGTTTATCATCTTAGATTAAATTTTAGGAATTGTATATCTACATCACGTGGTGAACCTGAAAGGAAAACTTCTTAAGAAAGATCAACTGTAAAATAAATTCAATGAACATAAAAACACTTTGGAAACTAACACACAACATTTAGAAGTCTAGGCTAGAGATGTATTCCAGCATCATAAAGCTTGGTAACTATCGCTTTCATCGTAAGTTGGGTGATTCATCCTCTTTGAGACGACAAGTACTAGTACGAACTTGTCCTCCCATGTACTGTCAAGTATATATTGGAATACCACAATAAGCTATATCCTTTATCCTTAGGAAGCCGTGTCTGATGCCCTATCGATCGCAATGCACTGAACGCAACATTCGGGAAGATTGACTGTCGTATCGTAAAAAGTATTCTACAGTTTTGCGATTGGTTTGGTAATCCCTCTGTCTAGATTTCTAGAGTAGTCTCTTTCGTTCCTTTTCAGACTCCTTAAAGGAAAAGGTCCATTTGAGCATTTGTCACTTCAGGCTCATTAAAAATCGAAGGCGACTAGAGTCACCTTTAGCTTTTTCTTGACTCTTAAAAATTGAAAAAGCAAGTTGTGTCAAAGCGTCTAAAATTCATTAAATTTAGAATCATTTTTCCCCTTTATTTTCAGTTGATCAAGTAATCTACAATTGTGGAAGAAATTCAATTGAAACCCCGTTGTTCATGGAGATTAACGAGTCAACCGTCTTTGACTCCAGAAATGAAACTATTCTAGACAAAGCGAACTCATTTAACCAGATCAAAGTCCCCTGGTTTGCTTGGAACTTCTGTTCCAACATCCTCAGGGACTCCAGTTACTCCAACCATCTCTAGTACCCCTACCTTTATAGAATAAGTTCCATAGCCGCAAGAGGACATTAGAACTGATCCTAGTGTAACGATAAACGCCTCTATTCTTGAACCGACTACATCTATAGCTGATTCGGAAGGTGTTACCCCTCCAACAACTGTCGCTGCAGAGTCTACACCTTCTTTGGCACCAGAAATATTTTACGGACCTGACGGTCTACCTCTCCCACTTGGTTTGATTGCTATAGAAGAGATTGTGGAGGATCCTTCATCCAGTACTCCATTTCATTTTGGAACTGGGATCACCCTATATCCTTCTTCATCAGAAGTTAGTTTCCCTTCATCACAAGTTCTTGTAGAATCGCTAGGAAACCTCTTGGATAGATTAGATATGTCTGAACAACCGTCGACATATAGAACTATGTCATCTGACGCAACAGCAGCAAAACCTCCGGCTGCTACTCCAACAATGTTCGCCAGTATACCATCTATCCCAACTAGCTCTCAACTACTAGATGGAGTCCATCCAGGGACTGTTTCGACAATATGGTCCATTCCCATTTGTTCGTCTGGAATAATATATAGAATATCTTATGTCGAGTCTCAACAAATTGATCCTTTGTGACAGTATCAATTTGGGCAGTCCTATCCCCAAAGGCCAATCGTCCCTTTGAGCACTATATTACCACCATATGGGGGGAAATATACCCTTTCGTTGTTTCCTTTGGGAGAACAACCATATGGGAGTTTACAACGGAATTCACGTCATGCTGGAATTACATCCAACGGTTTGGTGACAATACTGCCTCAACAACCAAGAGTTGTATACTTGATGCAACAGAGTCTACCTATGTCGAATATCTCCACTACACCAGCCATTGTGACAGTGTCTCAAGTACAAGCGTTGCCTGTTGTATGCCAACCTCAAGTTTCTCAAGTAGCAATACAACAACCTCTTGTCTCCACGACACAGCTGCAATCACTGATTAGTGGCTCCCCAACCGAAGTGACCCAAGTTTAAACAGGTACTATTACCCCTCATCTTGGTCAAATAGCTAGTATTAGACAACAGCAAATGGTTTCACAACCATGGCTGGTGCAATATCAACAACTGCAATTCCAACAAGTTTACAAGGATCTGAGCAACAAATCTTAGCAAATAATGGGCAACCGTATATTCAAAACGGTCAAAATCAATCATTTAATAATGGTTATGCCCATCAACCATACCAAATTTATCAGCATCAAATGCACTATGATGGTATGCAAAGACCCACTGCTCAGGTGATCCCATCTTATCCTGGGTATGCTTCACTGAACCTGAAACAACAGTTGCCCTTTGTGGCGACTTTAGAGTTACCAAATCTAAATCGGCTAACAAACGATCCGATTGCCTATGCCCCTTAGTGGCTGATGATTCCTCACAAACTTCCATCAGATATTCCTAAATTTAATGGAAATCCAGGTGAAGACCCATCAAATCATGTGATGACATTTCATCTGTGGTGTTCATCCAACACTCTCAATGATGATTTGATTAGGCTTCGCCTCTTTCAGTGAATGTTAACTAGTCTGGCAGCAAAATGGTAAATTGAATTGCCAAGAAATTCATTTGATAACTTCAGCACCCTTGCCACAACCTTTTTAAACCATTTTCAGTTACCCATAAGGTACGAAACAGGAACAAAGCTTCTTACCAATTTCAAACAAACGACAACCACTCAAATATCTGATCATATCCATGAGTGGCGGCATCGTCGTAGAATGGTAAAAACATATGTTCTTGATCAGCTGTTAGCTGAATGGTTTATTAAGTCATTGTTACCTTCTATAACAGAAGATGTGGCAAAGGGAGGGGTCAACACTGAAGAGAAAGTCATTTCTTGTGCGCAATATCTAGATTTGATCTATACTTAGTCTGGCACGCTCTATGAGAAAATCCATCATGCTCCTAGACCGAAATTTTCCATTCCTCCTCCTCCTAAATAAAATAAGGACTCTCATGTCGGCAACAGTGTGATAGGTACAACAAGAACGAAATCAACAAAGGATACATCTAAGAAAGACCATCAGATTTCTGATCAAAATGCAAATGAAGAACTTCTCGCCTCGGAGGTAAATGCCATGTCGACTGACAAAGGCAAAGAACTGAAGCAACTAGTAGGAAAGAAGAAAAAGAAAGGGAAGAAGAAAAATTAGGAGGGGACGTCTCCTAAAAAATCTTCTGTAAACCCTTCTGGGCCAAGGAAACCCCCTGTAGGGTGTCAGATATGTGATGAAGATCACTGGACTAGAGATTGTCCACATAAAGTTGAATATAAGAAACTCTTTAAGAGTTCAAAAACCTCAGCGGTATTGATTGATCTGTTTCCAAACCCAGGAACCAATCTGGTTGCTAGTGATAATGCTTCCCCATCCCAAGTAATTATGCTATCCATTTCAAAACAACAAAATGATACTTTGATATTGACAAGGAATAAAGATTACGGGAATCCACAGCTGTCGAACAACAAGGCTACTGATCAACCTAGTAGTTCGACAACAACTTCGACTGAAGTTGTGCCACCCATCATTCCTGAGCTAACGATAAAGACACCAAAGGGAGTAGTAAACAAATTGACATTTAATCCTCATGCTAGAGCAACACAGAATTATAATATAGTAAAGGACCTGGCCCAATCACCATCCGGTATGTCAACACTTGAGGTACTGCAAAATTTCTCCTCCCAAAAGCAAGCTCTATTATCAGCAATAGGTGGGATAGACCCAGCAGATTCCAATATTGTGGCCTTTAATCATAAAGGATATGACCCTCAGTTACTAGCTCAAATTTCTTTCCTTATTCAAGTGAAACCCTCGACAAAACTGTTCATCGAACGATTATTGATGAGGGAGCATCTACATGTATTATGTCGATGAGTTGCTGGAAAACTTTGGGCTCATCACCCTTGTCGCGATCATCAATGACGTTGAAAGCATTTGATGGACGAACATACACTCCATACGGGATTTTAAGTAACTTGCAAGTAGAACTGGGGGGCAAGACAGTAGAAATTGATGTTGAAGTTATCGACGGAAACCTCGATTATAACATCCTATTGGGAAGGCCCCAGATCTATGCTATGGCCACTGTTGTGTTGACATACATAAAAAATATTGTGTTTCCTTTCAAGGAGGAATTACAATCATCGACCAAAAAACATTTCTCCTTAATAGTTCACAAGTTACAGGAAGCATTCCGATGATCCACGGGAGTTCTCAGTCGCTTCAAAATATCGGAGTAGGCCTACTAAAAGACCCGACATTGATGGGTATTTTTGCCCTATCACCTCCAAACAATCTGGCGGAAGTGGCTATAGTAGGAACCTGCAATATGGTGTCTTCCATTCAGAAGATATCCGATCACGATGTTAGCATGGATCATCGCAAGGATTTTTCTCCAAGCCCCATAGAAATATTGTAGCAATCAATGTTTTTAGCATGGGAGGCAAACCCAAATCAATGCTCATCAAGTGTTTGGATAGATAGGTCTAAGGAATATGGTACCCCTTCAGATCCTTGGTTGCATGTACATTCTACAGACGAAGGAATCGTTCAGTAAATGATGATTGACGAGGCACCATGGGAAGATTACCACCATCGTTCCCATCTTCCAAATTATAAAGATTGTTCCAGTGACCTTGATAGTCCTTCATTTTTTTATTTCCAATTGAATACTATAAATACGGTGGATTCCAAGCGAAACTTGTCCAATATTGAAGAGACTATCACCATCAATATTTCGACCGAATCAAATTTTGTAGAGAATATTCATGTCGGAAAATTTTGTTCTCCTTCAAAACTAGAAATATATTATGCTCTCTTTTGTGAATTCAAAGATGTCTTTGCATGGTCATATGAAGAAATGCCAGGGATCGACTCGAGTATTGTTGAACACGAAATTAAGATGTATCAGGATGTGAAACCAGTATGACAACGGCTTCAGTAGGTGCACCCCAAGAAAGTCGATGCCATCAGGGCAGAAGTTGAAAAACTTCTCCATGCTGGTTTCATTTACTAGGTTCCTCTAACCAAGTGGGTATCAAATATTGTTCCTGTAATGAAAAAACAAGGAACGATTAGAGTGTTCGTTGATTATAGGGATGTAAATCAAGTTTGTCCAAAAGACAACTACCCTACATGCTT
>APFE030690893.1:39156-63492 GCA_000404065.3 Pinus taeda | reverse complement strand
CCTTCCTGGTTATAATCTTCTCTATTTGTACTAAATGAGATTATGGGTATATTTTTTTCTATTGACATATTCAACTTCTCCCACTATCCCTGCTCTTAAGGAGTACTGAGCCTCCCTCTTTTTATCATAAAATTGTGTAATAACAACAAAATTTTGTTCACATATGAAGGATAGGGGGTCTCATTATGAGCCAACCTACCATGTTCATAAGACTGTAACAAAGTGACATTCCCATTATGGCCACCACACCAGGGTTATGATCCATTGGATAGCCAAATTATCCTTGGAATAGGAGGTCTCATCACGAGTCGACCTGATCACTTTTGCTACATCCCAGTGAATGGCAGTGTGGTTATCTAGTTACCACACCAACACACTGATCTCTTCTCTAGAACAACGTTGGAACTTTCCATTTATAAATTTAGGATCCTGACTCATACGGGTTAAAAATAAACCTTGCCAAGGCTATGGACGCCTGTTGGCAAAAGAGGCTCTACTTATGGTATTGAAGTTATATCTTATCATCAATTATTACTATAATACCCTTTCCTTATTCTATATTTTTATCAGAGAAGTTATTTCCTTAAATTTTCCCTGTTTTGAACCTTTACGCATGAGAAATTGTTTTCCGATCAGTCATATCATTTTCAGCTAGAATACCATTAGCAAAGCATTTTTTTTTGGCATATTGTTGTCCTTTTTATTTTTTATTTTAACTTATCGTCAATCCAAAGTGTCGTATCTTTTGTTCATAACTATCTTTACACACTCTGCTCTCATTATAACCATACCTCTTGATGTCCTAACATTGATATGTGTACTCTGCTTCATTTACTGCCATATTGTTCATTCCCTTGCCTTGTCGTCAGCATAACACCTTTCATATGCTTTATGGTCATGGAATCCATTTTCCAATTGGAGGGGGGAATGTATGCATTATGGGATAACATGCGATATGATTACTACATTCTGCCATAACTTATTGATTTGACAAAATATTAGTATTAGACAAAAGTTTTTCTGATTAAAATTTTTGCATGCAACTTATCTGTTGCTATTCAAAACTAACACTATGGATTCAAGAACATTGTATGCAAAATAATGATTTTTTTACAGGAGAACAACAAGTATGGGGGGGGGACTCTATTCACAGCATGACCACACTATTGCAACTAATAGAAGAGGCTCGAGCAACTCGTGAACGTGAACAATTATTCAGACCTAATGTGCTTGTTTGGGTTCCACCTTTTGCATCACTTTCAGCATCAACTCTACCTATATCAGCTTCAACAAATGCTAGTCCATATATGTCATTCCACATTTTTCTTTTCGGAGGTAAAATAGCATAATTTTTTGATTTATTACGAATTTAGGAGAATTTCATGAAAATCAATTGAGCATTATTTTTCATCATTCATTCCACATCTTTACCATTTTTCAGAGAAATATCATCTTTCAGTTTGGGGGAGTGTTGCTTGCATTCATTTCTTTCTTACGACCATGTCATTAATATTCTTTATCATCCATTGATATTCTTATTCATTCTCAACACCTCCCTTATTCCATGTTGTTTTACACCAAGCATAGAATTCAACAGATGGTAGCGACCACCTCAATTTGTTTTTTAGCATTGCATGAGGGCATGTTAATTCTTCAGTTTGGGGGAGGAATTGTTACACATAATGGATGTTTTCTACTTTATTTCTCATTTAAGGCATACAATTTCATTTTTATAAAGTGCAAAAATTGATTTCCATATATTTTTAAAACTATGAATTCAATTCTTGTGATTTCTGGAAAACACAGACGTATCATTAAAATACACAGACCCATATAATTTCAAGTTAAATTAGTTCATAAAATTTCAGAAATCATTCACTAAACCTACAACCATTTTGTTTATATCTCATGATCCGTGCATTAAAACGATCTGATTTTTGGATCATAGAAGCAATAATATGGTAGAAATCTACCTACAAAATTTCAACAAAATGTAGTTTGTAGTTTTTTAGAAAATGGTTAATGAAGTTTGTTGTTACTTATATCATATTTTGTTGCAACTTCATATGCACATAAGTTGAACGTCAATGTAAAAATTGTGACGCCTTCATCAAGATTTCTAAAATTGAATATTCATTATTAGAGGAAGAATTCATTTGTTCCATCCATTTCACGAGTTGGGATGAACAATTTTTTATTGCTTGGTTAACACAAAGTCTTTGGGTTGCATGAGGACATTCAATATATTCAGTTTTGGGTTGCATGAGAACATGCAATATATTCAGTTTGGAGGTGTTGGGATGCTAATATGTCATTATTATTATCACTCTTTAACACCTATTTCATCCATTTCTACCATTCTTTATCACATCTTTATCATATAATTCCATTTTATAATTATTTATGCTCTTATGAATAAATATTATTTCTTCTCCTTTATTTTTAATAAATTGATTATTATGCATGTTTTTACCAATGATGGTTTATTAATGAATTTTTTCACCATTTTAGCCTCCAATATATTTTCCAGATTGAATATTTGATCTCCAGCTCATCATTAAATATTCTGACTCAAAAATTCGCTGGAATAAGAAGTGACAATTTTGCATTAGACATTTTGGGAAAATGGAGAAGAATCTGGAAAATCCGAAACATGGGTTTTGTCCAAACGAACCAAATTAGTTTTGCAATGAGCTGTTTTCCCAATTTGGTCCATACTAAGAGAAATGGAAGATTTTCTAAAGACATTTTTCTCAGATTCGCTGTTGTGGCCATTTTCCAAATTATCCTAGTTACAATGCCAAATTCGACCTATTCCTGTTGAATGATTAATGGAAAGATATTTCAGATATGATCTTGCTTATCAATTTGTTGAGAACAATCCAATTTTTAAATAGAAATCATATTGTAATCATATCTGTTGTAACTTCTCTCTACTCTCTCTATATTTAAATGAGAATAGAGATCAGAGAAGGGGATGAAGAGGATTCATGATGGATGATTAGATTAGAGATAGATAGGATAGGATAAGAGGAATGGGAAAATTACTATTGAGAAATTGTAATTGTTATTGTTGACTCTCGTTGTTGAAGCAGAGAACGAAACTACTGTAATGTTTATGAATGATTAACATATAAAAACAATTGTAGTTCCTTCGCATCTCCTGAAGTAATCTAGCGGTGCTTCACTAGCGGCTAAGGGCCCGCCCCTGGTGGATCCACTTGCTTCTTGTATCATTATTTTACAGTTCCGTGTGATGGTTTCATTTCTTTAATTTGTTTTATTCAGTAATCTTCTATTTCTGAACATTTCATTGAATCATCCTGTTATATCAAAATCGTGATTGGATTGTGTTGATAGCAAGATTATTATTCATAACTTAAAATGTCATGTTGTTCATTCTCAAATAATATTGCACTGTCTAATCCAGATTTTGCTATTCAATTACAGTTTTGATTGTTGTTGATTTAACTATAGTTCACTTAAAACTGCGATTGTTGTTCACTTAATTACCATTCAATTATAACTACAATTGCCATTCCTATTATATCTATGGTTAATGTTCATTATGCTAGGATAAGATTGTTGATTCACTGTAATGTACAATCGCTATGTGTTTCCATTTAATTAACTTTATTGTTCCCTTATATTTCAAGTTGTTGTTCATTTCCATTAATTTAGCTTTGTTGTTCATTTCCATTAATTTAGATTTGTTGTTCATTTCCATTAATTTAGTGTTGTTCAAATAGGCTTTGTTGTTATCTCTTTCATGCAAGGATTTAATTTCACCTTTTAACTGATATTGCAGCAAGTGTTTTTTAGTGAGCATTTCCAATTGAATTGCCATTTCCAGTTATTTTCTTTAGTGTGGATTGTTCTGCTATGATAAGATTGCTGATTCAGTGTAATTTACAATCTCTATGTGTTTCCACTTAATTAACTTTATTGTTCCCTTATATTTCAAATTGTTGTTCATTTCCATTAATTTAGCTTTGTTGTTCTTTTCCATTAATTTAGTGTTGTTGTTCAAATAGGCTTTGTTGTTATCTCTTTCATGCAAGGATTTGATTTCACCTTTTAACTGATATTGCAGCAAGTGTTTTTTAGTGAGCATTTCCAATTGAATTGCCATTTCCAGTTATTTTCTTTAGTGTGGATTGAAAGATTAACAACTGTAAAGGACACTGACTACCACTGTCTAAGTTCTCAAATTGGAGATCTTGTCTATGATTGATTTTCATTTGCATCAGTTTACAGGGGAGAGAGTTATCATTACTGAGTCCTTGACTGATGATTGTTTGAGTAAATGATTTAGTTACAAAACATTTCAGTTTGTTGTTGTTCCGATTAGATTTTGTTTCCAACATTCATTTACTTTTGCATTTTAATAACTATACTGTAAAACATTACTCTTGAGCAAGTGACCACCTCAGACTGAGTACACTCTTGAAATAAAAACTTGTCCCTGGGTTGACAATTAATGTGAAGATAATTAGGAGTTAAAAAGACACATTTTATCACTCAACATTGAGCAGTTATAATTATTTAAGGTTCCCATTTTCTTTTGATTAAACAAAAACTTTTACTCTATTATTTTTAAATAAGAAATCCTTTCAATATTTTTTTGGAAATTATAATTATTTGAGCTTCAAATATTCTTTAAAATGTTGTTTTTTCTTTGATATACTTCTTATATGAAGAGAAATATTTACATCAACAACCAGCATTAAAAATAATTGAAAAAATAAATAGAAAAGATATGCAATGTACATTATTTCATTTTCAATATTGTGGCTAACAGTGTCATAAAATTAGAATAAATGAGGAAATCTAACAATTTGGCATTCTTAATCAACAATACCCTTTTTAATAGGAAAAGCATATGTACCTCATCTCACCATATTTAACAAAAAATTGTATGAGAACTAGTTGCATTGTTAAAAATAAACTTGCAATGGAGTTTCAAAAGGATATACAAAGCAAAAGCTCTTACACAATTCTAAATACCATCCCAAGAATCTGGGGTCAGTAATTTGGATCTACCTAAAGAAATTACTTGCCAATGCAAATGTCCTTGAAGGCACTAGCTGAGAGTGAACATGATGCCAATTATATCTCACAAAAGAGAATTCTCACAAGATGTGATTCACTAATTTTGGCTTCAAGTGAAAAGGGAAAAGGCTATTAGAGAGACTGCTTTTGGCTAGCTAAGCTTCTAAGGGGAGACCTTGATAGATCACTGGACAAGGAAAAACCTAGAGATTATAGGAAACTCAAATAGACGTAGCTACTACATCCAACATCTCTAAGCATCCGAAGAAATCCACCTAACATTAAGAACTAGCCCTAACTCATGTTGTTGATGCAAAATGGAGTATAAAGTACAAGCTCTACATCCGAAGAAATCCAGCTAACATTGAGAACTAGCCCTAACTAATGTTGTTGATGCAAAACGAAGTATAGCTTACAAGAATCATATTTCGTCAAGGGATGTCCAAAAATCCATTCCTGTTCTCGATAAAAGGGACCAATCATATTAGTATTTTTCTTAAAAATATCCTCCTAGAGTATAATCCCTAGCAATTGAACACCCATTCTTCCAAGAACAAGAGTAATAATCCCAATTATCTCTCAAGAAAATATATATATTATTTTGTTAAGCCTCCTTACCTAGAAAGAAGGTCAATATCCAAGTACCTTCCTACTTCCAACTCTAAATTGCCCTCTTGGCCAAATCCCAAGCTAATATACTACCTATTCATTGCCAACGAGCCAAGCTCCCAACTTCCTCTAAGTTATCCAAATTCTTTTGAACATGAAGAGGCTTGAAATCTAGAAATCATGAAGGAAAAAAAATGATATCACATAAACCAAACTACCCCTTTATTTTTCCAACATGCTGGGTTGAAATCAGCATATGCCACATCAACACCTGTCAAAAGGATGAGCTCTCTAAAAATATAACCACCCATTTAATAACCAAAATTCTACCTTGGGTTTCCATATCAATCAAACCAAGTGATCCAGCTAGTTCAAGAAACACTCAAGAATCAAAGAGGGTTCAAGAAAGGATAAAAAATAAAAGTCATTGGATTTACATCAAACAAACGCTAAATCAAATATCTCATCACATTCTTTCCAACGATGCAAACAAACATCAATCTCACATCATATGTGAAAGTTATGTTTAGTCAATGTTTTGGTCAACTTAGCCCATTAGCCAAAGTTAGCAACAATGAAATTTGGAGCTTGGCTAAAACTGGCGGAGCTAATAAATTTGGAAAAAATTAACAAGGCAACAAATTGACACTTTGCGATGACGATTTCCAATGGCCGAACTTGGAAAAATTGTCACGTACTTGAAAAAGGCGGTGACCCAAAAAATTCTGCCAACAGACTTCTACAATTTTTTTTATAAATATTATATATTATATATATATATATTAAAAATGGGGTGGTGGGATGCCAACCCCCAAAGGTGACACGTACCCCGCCCAACCACATGCAACGACCACTATATTAAAACAAGGGGTCGGCAGGGATTGGACCAGCTCGACCATGTGGCCAACCCACTCTATGGGCGGCCCCATACCCATATCGCATGGCACCTAAATTTAAACCAAGAATGGGGGCAGTGGGTTTTGAACCCAGCCCGCCGCCCAACAACTCACTTATTTAACTGTCTACCAACCAAGTGCCCAACAGGCACAACTTTGTATTAACCACCCGAGAAAATTATATAGACCAAAAAATTTTCCATTCACCCACCAAAGTAGAGTATTGATCATGAATTCTAACAAAGGAGTGGAACCCTGAGAGGGCATGGAAATCGAGGAGCAGAACCTTGATGTAGGAGAATATGACAAGTATCTAAAAGATTCTCTTGATGTGAAATTTTCACATTGTCAGAAGTAAACCGACTTTACACTCATTTTTTTCAATTTTTCACAAGGATTTTGATGGTGTAATTAGTTTCCTCATTTGATCATCATAATTTTAGTCAATCTGCAGAAAATAACATTTGTGGAATCTTGACGAATCTTCAAGATTCTCTAAAGGCATGGAAATGGCAGTTTCAGAACCAGACCGAATTTATACTCATTTTTATCAATTTTTCGCTATGGTTCTAATGGTGTAATCAGTTTCCTCATTTAAGCAATAGAATTTCTATCAATATACATAAAAGAATCCTTGTGAAATCTTGAAGAATTTTTAAGATTCCCTGGAGGCCCAGAAATAACAGCTTCTGAATTAGGACGACTTTATACTCAATTTTATCAGTTTTTCACAAGGATTCTGATGGTGTAATCAGTTTCCTCATCCTAGCAGCATAATTTCAGACAATCTACAAAAAAAAAAAATCTTTATAGAATTCTTGAGGAATGTTTAAGATTCCCTAGAGGTCCGAAAATGAAAATTGTAGAACCAGACCGACTTGATACTCATTTTACTTAGTTTTTCACAAGGAACATGATGGTATGATTAGTTTATTCATCTAGGCAACCAAATTTAATTCATCCTGCAGAAGAAAATCTTTGAGGAATCTTTGAGATTCCAAGGGAGCCCAAAATTGAATGAGTCAAAAAGGGATCGAGTTTACAATCATATTTCACGATTGTTTCACCAGGAATTCAATAGTGCAGTCCATTTCTTTAGTAGAGGTGTGAATTTTTAGTCCATCCCTAGATGTGGAGGTATAAGATGCACTGATGCCATGTCTTCTTTGAGTTTTTGTTGAGATGATTCTTTGATGTTCAGATCCTTGTTTGCTACTATGTTGGAGGATCCTTGTATGCGACTTCACGTGAGAGTTTAGTATTTTGTCATGCTGACAAAAATATTTTATGAGTGAGACTTCTTATAGGAGAATGTCTCATGGAGATACATGCCACTCTAGTTAAGGGATTTCTTCTTTGTATTTGAAAAAAAAACACATCATGTACTCATCGTCATCTTGTAGAAATTAATGAAGCGACCTCTCCACTCTTGATACTAGGTCTGAAGACGTAACCTACACTAGGTGCACTTTGTTATCAAGTTGTGTGTGTTCTTTGATGGTTTCCTTTATGTCTTTGTTTCTTTAAAGTATGCACTTATGGTTTTTCATACTCTTTCACATGTAATTATGCTAACATCACAGAAGTAAAATGTCTTGGTTAATTTTGGTAGGTAAGAGAATCTAGATCAAGTTTCGTATCTCAGTTGTATTCTTGTTAATGTGAATTGTGAGTGTGAATGATAACTTGAGATTGAACATTCAACAAGAATGAAAATGGAGGATCACAAATATCTGTATGACAGCCTCCTCAGGATGGCACGCATGGTAGATATCATGTATGCAAGTTATGAGGATAGAATTGCAAAAGAAGAATAGGAGAAAGAGAGAGCAGAGGATGATGCTCCATCTCCATCTTCTAGTGAATATACTTCTTCTTCATCTTCTTCTCACCATTTGAATGAAGAGACTAGCCAGAGCCTTCAAGCAGAGAATGCTAAATTGAGGAGACTTCTACAAGAAGCAAAAGAGGAGAAGCAAACATTGTAGCTTCAATTATGAGCCATGAAAGAGGCCTTCGAAAAGTTAAAGTGCAACAAAGGATTAATGAAGCCATCATCACCTAATTCATAATCAACATTTGAGGCAAACAATGTTGGTAATTCTTTAGTTTCAATTTCACATGATGTTATTTATGTTGGAAGCCTTGAGGTACCCATTTCAGTAACTGGCATGAGACTCCTTGCCAAGTTGGGATATAAAGGAGGAGGACTTGGTGTTAATGGCCAAGGAATCATGCAACCATTTGAGGTTGTACAAAGACCTTGATTTGCAGGATTGTGGTACATTGAAGGAGAGTGCTCGAAGCCATTATCGAAACCATCGAGGAAAGAGACTGATGGGAACACATCAAAATCCTCCCATGATAGTGCACAGTGGAGAGCAAGACCTAAGGCAAGATCTCATAGCCAGGATTGCACCAGAGACAACCAAGAGAGGTATAAAATGTCTCATTATGCTAATGTTCATTTTGATTAAAAAACATAATTTTATTCATAAGACAAAATTACATGTAGTAGATGTTAAAAAGCATATGCATATGGTATGTTCATGTTTTCACAGAAAACATAAAAATAAAATTAAAAAATAGTACGGCTAACCTATTCTTTTCTTCCTTTTTCTTTTTCCACTTTTCGCCAACCTCCAGTGTTGGGAGTGGATGTTATAATGGACAACTGATTTTCATTTGTATTTATGGGAGAGTCTTTGTCAGAATTAGATCCTTCTAATCCATGATTTTTCTTGTTTCCACTTACTTCCATTCATGTTAGTTAGGAATCTTGTTGTTGTAAAGGGTTGTTGGGATCTTTCTCCTCCTTTAGTCTGACGTTTTGGACCTTTTGAACATCCATTTCTGCTTTGTATTCTGTTGTTTCTGCTTTTTCTACTTCTTCATCCAAGGGGTCTATATATTGCGATCCTTTTGGTTTTTTTTGTTGCTTCTTGTTCCATTTGGGGTTTTTTCCCCTTGTGGACAAGCACTATGGAGGTGACATGTTTGTATACATCCACGTCATCAGAAAGTCGTATTTTGGTAATCTAAAGGTTGAGTCCACTGTGTATTATTAAAATTCAATGTAATGTTGTCTATTAGTCCCTAGCTAAGATCTACTTCAACATATCCTAGAAAAAGTAAATATTCCGCTTGTAAGTCTATCTCCGTCAATCTTTAGGAACTTCCCCAGGGAGTTCCCTATGGCTATTAAAACATTATGATGCCATAAGTGTAATGGAAGGTTGTGCAACCTAACCCAAACTGGAATTTTTGATACCACCATTGTGTTGGCATCCAATTCTTGGAACAAGGGGTCATGAAGAGTCTTGCATTGCCCCAGAACCATGGTCCCTTATTGAGGACATGTTCCATTTCTTGTGTGGTTCTGAATTTGATTATAAAGAACCCCTTAGGGCATAATTATATTTCATAATTTGGTGACCGTGCAACAAATATCCATTGGTTCAAAACATCGAATTTAGGCCAAAAACCATTAAATCTGCATATAATTGCTTTGGAATAAAGATCCAAGTACAAATCATTTACCTCAGGGATTACGATGGTGAGAGCAGGGGTCTCTGATTTTTGTTCCACGATGTAGGGACCTGGTAGCTCGGGCAATGTTGCTTGTTTGTTTTGTGCTTCTTCCTTACCTTTGACTGCATCTTTAAAAGAGCTTGTGCTCTTTGAGCTGGTTCCACAGCATCCACCCCACAGATGTAGGTTGATTATGATGGTCAAGTGTATGGCAATGCCATAATCTTGAAGTGTGTGGTTATCCTGTAAACTGAGTCCTGAGTAGATCAGATTTTGCCTGCATGTTGGTATATTGAGGTGGGTTTGGATTTTATACCTTAAATCTTGGATCCTCCTCCTCTTCTAGTTCCTCCAACAAATATGTTTGCCTTCCATTGTTTTAATCAAAATTTGAATCAGGTTCGCCTCAGTAAAGTGTGGGTCTATCTGAGAAAGGGCTCGATCTATTGCCAATGCACCCGAATCTGACTGATCTAAGCATATCAATGCTCTATCTAGTTCTTGCTTCACCAAATCTAGGCTATCTAATGGACCTATGCATATCAATGCACTATTTGGTTCTTGCTTTGGAAAATCTAGGCTTGTATTCTTGGCGATGCCCTTTGTCTGATACCCACCTGCAAGTTTTAGGAGGCCTCCCAGGTGTGGCACTGCCCATACCAGTGTTGTTTCTATGTGGATCTTATCACTAGATAGATCATGTTCTCGGTTGGGTGATAGGTCTGAGTGAATATTGCCCAAGCGGATGCCCCATACACTCTTAGAGTCTACGTGTCAATGGAAGACAAAGAAAAAAAGTTTGCAGACTACCGGATCTGGCCAGTGCAGGGGCCAATCTTCCATCCGGCTGCCCATATCAAAGCTCCCCTACCCTGATCTATAAGAAATGCCTCATTTCAGGTAGGGAGGGGTCTTCCATGGCCATTCTGGAGGTCGATCTACCTTTGGGGGTTCATACTCTAGTTCATGGTGCAGCCAAATGATTGTCTTCTTTACTGCATCATCCTGCACATCTTCTAGTATTCCGTGTACTCCATTGATGCTGAGATCGGTGGGCTAGAGAGTGGCATTGATGCTAACAACGTTCTCAGAAACCCTATCAGTTCTTTGATCTCCATGTTTTTGTTTCTATCTCGCTGATTTCATTCAGAATACCCAAACGCAAATGCCATTGAGTAATAACCCATGGGTTCTTTGTAAAACTTCTTCTGGAACAGTGTTGACCCAATTTAGAAGGTCAATTGAAAAATCAGGGTCCCCGCCACTCTTATGCTCTTTTGGGGATTCGATGAGGTCTTTTAGTCGTTTCCAAGGAGAGGCTTGGAAGAGCGATCCTATCCCATCCGTCAAGATGAACATGACTGGACTTTGGCCATAGGCAAGGTTTTCAAGGGTTGCAGTGTCGAGATCGACCAGTGTGGTGACAACAAACTCGACTTCAAAAAGCTAAAAAAACCTAGCATCGTGTGCCGTCTCTCTCTCCAAGAATTATAAATGTTACTCCTATCTATCTATCTTATATATATATTATATTATTATATATATTATATATATAAGTGGGTCAGGGTTGTGAGTGACTCGAAACTTGCCCACCCACATGCAATGATCACTATATTAAAACAGGGTGTTAGCGGGGATCAAACTCACTCAACCATGTGGCCGGCAGGGATCAAATCCCCTATTCATGTGGTTGGACCGCTCCATAGGCAAACCCATCCCCATATCACGTGGCATCAATTTTTGAACCTAGCCTGCCTCACAATAAACTCACTAATTTAATTGGTCGTCAACCAAGTGCCCAATAGGCACAACTTTGTATTATCCGCCCAAGAAAAATATATAAACCAAAAAAATTTCCATTCACCGAATGGAGCAAAGAACCAAACATGAAGTCCAACCCAAGAGTGGAACCCTGAGTGGGTAGAGAAAATGAGGATCAGAACCCTAACAGAGGGGAATATGCTAAGAATCTAAAAGATTCCCTTGATGCCAAATTTTCATAGTGTCAGAAGTATGTTGACTTTATACTCATTTTTCTTAGTTTTTCCCATAGAGTATGATGGTGTAATCAATTTCCTCATATGAGCAGCAAAATTTCACTCAATATTCAAAAAATAATATTTGTGGAATCTTGAAGAATCTTGAAGATTCCCTAGAGGTTTGGAAATGATAGTTTCAAAACCAGACCGACTTTATACTCATTTTTCTTAGTTTTTCACAAGGAGTCTGATGGTGTAATCTATTTCCTTTTCTTAGCAGCATAATTTCAGTCAATCTGTAGAAAAGAATCCTTGTGGAAACTTGAAGAATCTTTAAGATTCCTTGGAGGCCCGGAAATGAGAGTTTCATAAACAGGCTGACTTTATATTACTCATTTTTCTCAATTTTTCACAAGGAGTCTGATTGTGTAATCATTTTCCTCATCGGGGTAGCATAACTTCAGTCAATCTTATTAAAATAATATTTGTAAAATCTTGAGGAATCTTTAAGATTCACTTGATGCCCGAAAATGGCAATTTCAGAACCAAGCCGAATATATGCTCATTTTACTCAATTTTTCACAAGGAATGTCTTGGTATGATCAGTTTCCTCATCTGTGCAACCCTGTTAAGTCCCTATAATACTAGTTGTAGAGCTGTAACTAGGGTCTCTTTCACCTCTAATTATCCCACATTAATAAGTCAATCCGGGAACGTTTTGTTATTGCAAAGAGTATCTCAATCCGAGGCTATTCGTCAGAGTAATGCTTAGTAGTACAACGTTCAAAAAATACAAGAGTAAACGGATGCTAAACTATGACTAAATTACTTCAAAAGGATAAAATCACATGATGCAGCTTATCAGTCAAGGGTGCGGAAGCGATAACCCATCCCTCTAGAAACTAATGGAAAGGAAATTAGAGCATGGACCATAGGTCTGGGAGCTAGGCAGCGACTGCTGAGGCTCACTACAACCTTAGACCTTCTCTCACAACAAAGCAGAAAATGCAAGTAAATGGAACAACAGAAAGTAAAATAGAACAACAAATAGGAAATGGAATAGCAAGTCTCAAATGGAACGACAATAAATGGAACAGCAATCAAAAGAACTAAGTCTCATGAGTGAGAACCAAACTCACACTCTGCGATGAAATAACAATCTTCTCTCTTAAGGCAAATTGGATGGAATGTACTTTATGGAACAACACTCATTGATGAATTATGGAACAACAGTAATCGATCATATATGCACACCTCACACTAATATAGTAATCTGACAATTAAGGATGATACGACTATGTTTCCAAACAGAATAACATCACTTTCGGATTCCAATAATTGGGATTTCAAATGAATCCAATAACAGTAATATTCAGTACAGACACTCTGTAACAGAAATAACTGGTTTAGACTAATAACATGCAATCAACTCTGAAAAGATTCAATCATGCAATCCAGAGTCACTACACGGATTTCCTGAAAGAACCATTAATGAATTAATCGTAGCAGAGCATGGAATAACACATGAAAAGCATATCAGATTACCGAGCAATAAACATAAGCAAACCACGCAGAAATCAAGTTATAATGATACAAAAGCACGTGTCCTTCGGAGCCGGGCCCTTAGCTTCCAATGGTACACCGCCTTAGATTACTCCAGACGCAAAGATGAAATAAACACCGTCTTTTATATTAACGCATCAACAAACGTACAGTAAACTAGGTCTCAGTGAGACTCGGTGATCAAAGTTTAGTCTGAAAACTGAAAGTTACAAAAAAAGTCCCTTTGCTTAACGATGTTGTTCCTTTTTATAAAAGTAACGGCGGGGATATCTAGGTAACAAAAATGTGTAAAACAGTGATCCCTCAGGATCAAAGATCCTGAGGGATTCGCCAAGCTGTTAATCCTTTACTTTTATTTCCCTTTTTCGCCGAATTGGTATCCCTTCTTCCTTTCCTGGGTTGTTCTTCTTTGATCTGCTCGATCTCGTTTGCATCCAGTTCCCTTCTAGAGGGACAACAATTATTCCTCCTCTGCCTTTCCCTTTTGAACGGCAACTCTTCGTTTCCACCTTTCCCTGCATAGAAAAATGACAATTATCAGTGATTAAGCTTTCCATGTTAATTCTTACACGTTTTATTAGAATTCTTTATTTCTTTGTGTTCATGATGCAGAAAAGGTTACAAATGTTACTGAAAAGCCACTAAATTGTTTGTCAAAAGCATACCTTTCGAGTGCTCCACACACCCCCCTTCTTACCCTATTTCATTTCCTCATGAAAACATTATAGTTGACATGCAAGGCAGTAAGAGAATAGGCCGGAGAGGGCACCTCATGTGGAGGCCTACAACCGTGATAAGCAACTAGATCATCAAAGAACTGATTTTTTTGACCTTCAGGCATTTCATACAAGGCCTGATATCCGGGTGCAGGGTCCCAAATGATTCGACTACGAAATCGATACCCTAACCAGGATGGCCCTGCTTGCAAAATACGCTCCCCATAAAGGTTCAATCGGCTGGCAGCCAACTCAAAATTTTCGTATTTGAATGGTTCCCTGAGCTAGATGTTTGGGCTAGAAGTCCGGTATCGGAATTTTGCAGCATCGATGGCGAGGTCTTTAATATTCAGAAAATATTCCAGACTGTGTCGGATTAGGTCCTCGTGAATGGGTCCTAATATCTCCATGACACTCGGGGTCCTCATAAGGTTCCTATGTGCTCTCCATAACAGCACTGGATCTCTAGGCTTGGCTCTCACCCACAAGTCTAGGCTATTTTCCTGTCTCTGAAAAGTGTTATAAGCTCTGAGCCATTTCAGCTGATTAACCCCAAATGAAATGAAGGCTTGCAATTGTATGTCATCAACAAAAGGGCCAGGATTTAAGTCAGTTTCCTGGTCTAGCACGAGGTTGTGCAAGTAAAATTCACACAAAAATCTTTGTACCTTAATTCCATAATGCTTGCAACAATCTATGAAATCATTAACAGTATTGATTTGGATAGGGGCACCCGCCCTAACAGCTTTTATCTTTAATCGTAAATATCGTTCAAGCAAAAATAAAGCATAGTTTTTAGCAGGGGCCCTACAGGTCAGAATGTCATTATACAAAGAACACACAGTGTCCATCTGCTTAATAACAATATCTAATCGATGAGTTACCTTGGAAACCTTTTGTTGCTCCTTTTACCATCCTTCAAAGGCCTGGCTCTCGGACTGACTAATATTTCGAAGTTGTTGTTGTAACTCTTCGTATTTCTCCCGAGGGACTGTTTGTTCTCTCAGCTGTTCAGCTTCTTGCTGAGCTTGCTTCATCATCTTGTGCAAGGTTCTTGTTTTTGGATCCTTTTTCCATAGAGCCGTAGAGGCCGAGAGTTTTACCTGAACCTTTTTGTTATGCTGTTTGGAGTTCAGAACCCAAATTACCCCTGAGGGTGGTGCCTCTGTTTGGATCTCCTTACTCTCTTTTTCTTTCTTAACACAAATGAAAGGTTGTTGTGGTCCCCTTGTTATTGGAACATCTTCCTGTTCCTCTGCCTCAATTGGAACGACAGTCCGTTCTTTAGTGTCAATTGGAACAGTAGTCTGTTCTTCAATGTCATTTGGAATGACAGTAGGTCTTCCAGCGGGGTTTTGACCAACAGAGCGGCTATAAGTCCTTCGTCTTCTTGTCCTACGGGATTTTGTTGCAGTGGCCCTTTTTCTTTTCCTTGTGGTCCTTCATATCCTCAGGTTGGCTTTCAGAATCCGAATTTGCTGGCAAAGCTAGGCTATAGTGCTCAGCAACCTCTGCTGTTTCCTCCTTAATTTCTTGATTTCTATTGCCTCAGTAGAGGGTTCATGACTGGCCCTTAAATCTGCTCCTACTCCATCTAGAATTTCTTATGGTGTCTTGGGAACAGATTGTTCCCGATTGGTGTCTCTTATTTCCTCATCATGAACGGGCAGGTTTTCTTCTCCTGCCTTTTCTACATGTGATTTCTCAGGTGTGTCTTCCTCCGGAGGTCCGTTAGGGAGGCCTGCTGGGATGGAGGGTTGGCCATACTCCCCCATATTAGCTAGGATTGCAGCCAATTCATATTCACCCACAGGGTCCCGTGGCGAGCTGCCCTCCTGCTATACTACTTCCTCCTCTTGATTGGACTGCTCAGTGACTGCCTTGGAGTGTTCAGCTTCTATTTCTGTTTCGGAGTGCTCGTCTCCCTCCTCGACTCCTTCTCTGGGCTGCTCAACCTCGGCCCCAGATTGTTCAGCATTTTCTTCGAAAGGTCCTCCTTCTGGTTCTGGAGGTTCGTCCGTAATCTCGATTGGCTGGCTGGTGTTCTCCTAGATCTTTTCCAGCCTCCCTCGTATCTAGGCTAGACGGGCTGATTCCCTTGGTCTCTCAGGTTGTTCGAGTGTACTAGCAACATGTTTTTCTGCTACCAATTTTCTACATTTTTCTGGTCGTTCTGGTGTATTTGAAGAATGTTTTCATTTTGGAGCAACATGTTTTTCTACTGCCAATTCTCTGCGTTTTTCTGATCGTTCTGCTGTGCTAGAGGAATGTTTAGGTTTTGGGGATGGTGCAGCCAATCCCCCCTCGATCATTGCAATGAACTCCTCCCAGCTGCTCTACTGTTGAGTGAGACTATGGCTCACTATCAATCGAATCAATCCATGGTGGCTAACAGCTATTTCTACGTGCTATGCATTTTTCAAGCTTTGGGCTACATCATGCAATAATGAATTTAAGAGTGCAGGCAGATTTACAGAACATTTTTCTTTCAAAACAGCTAAGAGTTTAAGATGACGTGGTCTTACCACGTCTTTCCTCCCTTCGCAAGTGATGTAGCTCTGCACTATCTTTTCTAATTCAGTCCAGGGTTCTCCTAACGTTGCTGGCAGAACTCCCTTCCCCTTAACTGTCAAGCTTTGGCCTTCATCCTGGAAAATCTCCATAATCTTTTGTAGTCTTTCTTTCTTTAGCGTCCATACAGGTCTAGGGGCTGATAGTCCCGAGACTTCTGCAATTATATCATCAGTGACTGCTATCCGCCTCTCTCTTACTATGGAGTAGTTCTCTTGCAGATTTTGCATAAACTCCAACGCCACTGTTTCATTCGATTCTTGTAGGCCACTGAAATAATTCAGCCACCCCGCCTTTTCCAGGATCTCCCGGGCAGCAGCGGAGACTGTCAACTCCTGAGGTTCACTTCGGATTGCCTTTCCCCCCATGGTTCCACTCAGAATTCCCAATGGAACAGTAACTTCCTGTGCTGTTTAAGACGCAGAGAGGGTGATCGCCACAAGGTTTTGGAAAAGAACACAGAGTATGCAACAAAAATGGATTGTGGCTGGAAACTTTCATAAAAATAGAATTATCATACCGTTAAACCATGCCATACCTTCGTACACTATCTTCCCCGAATGGTGTGCTGACACGTAATCCGTGGAGTAATGAGGTTACCTTCCCCCTCGCGATCTGATAGGCTGTCCCAGCCGTCAAATAGAGGAGCAGCAGCCATTCTGTAACCAAGTCATAAGGGAACAACATATGAAATTATGCCATGTTTTAGATAGACAACGAAATACCGAAATCGAGGCAAAAAGGTGGATCGCGTTTTACATAAGTGCGTGATAAGATGCGAGGCCGGGGGATGGGACGTTTGTCAATCGTACGAAATCTCCAGCGGTCATTGTCAGTTCCATTGCCATGATTGGTGGCAATGAGTGTTCATGCGATGTATACATCAGGACATAAAATATGATCTATTCATAGGATATAAGATACAAAGAAGTATTGATATCATACCTATTGGTGTAACCATTACGACTTCAATACCATTAAAAGAGCTCTGCTGCTGACAGGTGTTCATAACCTTGGTAGAGTTGTTTATTTCACCCCCGGAACCATGATCCTTTGTGTGTATTGTGAAGAGTATTTTTTCAAAATGTAGGCCATTATGCTGGCTTGATAACCAGGTAGCCATAATGCCATTCACAAGGTAGGTGTGAAACGCGGGCAGGCCGGCTCGTGATGAGACCCCCTGTTCCAAGGTCTGTTTATTTAGTGTACCTTTGGACCATATCCCTAGTGTGGTGGCCATAATGGGAATGCCACTTCGCTTCCATCCTTATGATCATGGTAGGCTGGCTCTTGATGAGACTCCCTATCCTGCATTTGACAATTGATAATCCATATTTAGTTTTTTTTTTCTTTGCAGAGCACTTTTATTTATTTATTTACACATAAGGGTGGTTCAACACTCCTTAAGAGTGGGAATGGTGGAAGAAGTCTTTATCATCCCAACAGGAAGATATAAATTCTCTGCTCTTATCCCTAAGTAATAATAAAAAAAAAGAATTTTCTTTTAAGGAAATCGTCATGATAAAGATAACCAACCAGAGCAACAGTAATAAGACAATGACAACGAAGATGAGAAGTAAGTGTGTCCCTCCTCTTGTCCTCTTATCAATACTAGGCCTTATAAAGATAGCGATCTATGATCCGCTGACTTCGGTATGTCATGATTTATGTTCATTGCATAAGTGCATAGTTGTATCTTAAAGACTGGAGAGAACATGGGCGAAAAGCATCCTCAATATCATCAAAGAGAGCAAAAACATGCCGATGGTGTTCCTTTTGAAAAAGGAATAGCAGAAAAGAATCCATGCAAACAAATACTTGAGACGTTGTTTCTTTAAAAGGAACAACAAAAATAATCAACAAAAAGAATGTTGTTCCTTTGGAAAAGGAACAGTAGAAGAGCAAAAATGCTGTTCCTTTTGAAAAGGAACAGCAGAAAATCAAAAATGTTGTTCCTTTTGAAAAGGAACAGAAGAAAATCACAAATTTTGTTCCTTTTGAAAAGGAACAGCAGAAAATCACAAATGATGTTCCTTTTGAAAAGGAACAACAGAAAATCACAAAGGCTGTTCCTTTTGAAAAGGAACAGCAGAGAATCACAAATGTTGTTCCTTTTGAAAAGGAACAACAGAAAATCACAAATGTTGTTCCTTTTGAAAAGGAACAGCAGAAAATCACAAATGTTGTTCCTTTTGAAGAGGAACAGCAGAAAATCACAAATGTTGTTCCTTTTGAAGAGGAACAACAGAAAATCACCAATGTTGTTCCTTTTGAAAAGGAACAGCAAAAAATCACAAATGTTGTTCCTTTTGAAAAGGAACAGTAGAAAATCACAAATGTTGTTCCTTTTGAAAAGGAACAACAGAAAATCACAAATGTTGTTCCTTTTGAAAAGGGAACAGTAGAAACACAACAATGATGTTCCTTTTGAAAAGGAATAGCAGAAACACGCAAATGCTGTTCCTTTTGGAAAAGGAACAATAAGGACATGCAGAATGCAAAAGTCAAAATGAAAAAAAAAGAGAAAGATCAATGAAAATGTTAAGAAAACATATATACAAAAACTTATGTACAAGTTATAGAAAAAAATGAATTCCTTACTGAATTATAGGTGAGGAAGATTTTGCTTCCTCTCCTAAAATTTCCATATCAGTGTCTCGACGTAGCTGCTGACAGAAGGATTCCCGAGTGAGTGGCTTGCGATAGAGATGAACTCAGTGGCCATTTACCTTGAATGCATATCCAGAACCATCGATTGTGATCAGAGTGAGGGTCCCATTATCATGTACTTTCTGGATTTTGTATGGTCCCAACCAACGAGTCTGAAGTTTCCCCGGGAAGTCCTAAAACCGAGAGTCATATAATAGAGCCCAGTCTCCTTCGTGAAAGACTTTGTTCTTGATGAGTGCATTATGCCATTTAGCTCGCTGCTGTTGAATAAGTGTTGTATTCTGTAATGCAAAGAGCCTGATTTCGTCCCATTCATTAATCTGCTGTAATCGATTGATTTGTGCCTCACTTATATCTAGGCCAACTTCCTGTGCAGTTTGTAGCGTTTGGATTTCGAATTCTATGGGGAAAATAGGTTGTTTTCCAGACACTAATTGATAGGGTGAATAACCGGTGGTACTTCTCCATGTGGTTCTATAATCCCACAGTGCTTCAGGTAATCGGGCGGCCCAATCACGCCTATGTGATGCAATGGTTTTTGTTAAAATTGATTCTATTACCTTGTTGCTACTTTCTACTTGCCCATTCGCCTGTGGGTGATATGGGGTAGTAATTTTATGCTGGACGTGATAATTGTTAAGTGTTGCAGCTAATTTTTTTCCGACAAATTGTGGTCCTCCATCTGTAATTATTTCTCTCGGAAGGCCATAACGTACAAACAAATGGAATAGGAACTGTATTACAGAATCTTCTGTAGCTCTAGGCAACGCTTCGGCCTCAACCCATTTGGTGACATATTCTGTCGCCACCAAGATATATGTTCTCTGATTTGATGATTGGTTGATGGGTGCAACGAAATCAAGAGCCCATCGTTCAAATGGTTCAATGAATAATTGTGGCCTCAGAGGCATTTCGTCGGCTTGACCAGGTCGTCCTGCTTGTTGGCAACTGTCACAGGCTTTGACAAATTTCTTCACATATTTGAAAATTGTAGGCCAGTAGTATCTTGTCTGCAATACTTTATGTGCTGTTCTTTTTTCAGCAAAGTGTCCCCCACATGGTCCATCATGACACGCTTTTAAGATGTTGAAAATTTGATCTTCTCGAATACATCTCCTAATTTGCATGTCTACCCCTGTGTGGAACAAATAGCCCCCAATCCACGAAAATCGAGTACTCGTTTGAACAATCTGCTTACTTTCATTAGGGTTTAAGTGTTTTGGTAGCTTACCTACAGCAAGGTAATTGGCAACATTAGCATACCAGGGTGTTTGAACAGCAACAGCAAACAGGTGCTCATCAGGAAATTGATCTTCCACTGCTGCTTCTTCAATTGATTTTGGTATTCGTGAGAGAAAATCGGCTACAGGGTTTTCCTTGCTAGGTCGATCCTTGATTGTGATATCGAACTCTTGCAATAAAATCAACCATCTAGTTTTTCTAGCATTTGTGACAGGCTTATTCGCTAAATATTTGATAGCATAATGATCTGTATATAAAATAACGGGATAGCCTGTGATATAATGTCTAAACTTATTGACAACATGTATTACAGCCAGGAATTCTTTTTCAGTGACAGTGTAATTTAATTCAGTAGGGGATAAATTTTTGCTGATATAATAGATAGCATATGGTTTTTATCCTCTTCCTGCCCAAGGACTGCACCGATTGCTGTATCTAAGGCATCAGCTGAGATTTGGAATGGTAAATTCCAGTTTGGTCCTCGAAGGACTCGAGCTGTTGATACAAGCTTCTTTAATTTCTTGAAAGCACGGTCGTATTTTTCTATCCACAAGAAATTAACATTACCAGTTAGTGCATATAGAGGTGCAGCAATGTGTGAATAATGTTCTATAAATCGTCTATAATACCCAGAAAATCCAAGAAAGCTACGTACCTCTGTTTGAGTAGTGGGGATGGGGATAAGCAAAAGTATTTGAATTTTGGCTGGGTCTACCTGAATGCCAGCTGCTGAAACATAGTGTCCTAGAATGAGCCCTTCAGTCATCATCATATAACACTTTTCGTGGCTTAAGCAAAGCCTGGTAGCAATGTAATGTTGTAGGACTTTTTCTAGAGTGTCTAAAGCTGGATCAAAATCATCTCCATATGGTGTAAAGTCATCCATGTACACTTCAAGTCCATCATTTATTAAATCTGCAAAGATGCTAAGGACAACCCTTTGGAATGTAGCAGGAGCATTACATAGGCCAAAGGGTAGAACTCGATAGGCAAACGTTCCCCAAGGACAAGTAAAAGTAGTTTTATCCTGGTCTTCGGGGGCAATCTGAATCTGATTGTATCCACTGAAGCCATCCAGGAAAGAAAAGAATTTCTTTCCTGCTAAAGTGTCCAATACTTGGTCTATGAATGGGAGAGGGAAGTGATCTTTCTATGTGGCTTTATTTAACTCCCTGTAATCCACACAAATCCTCCATTTCCCATTTTTCTTGGGTACCACCACAAGCGGAGAGACCCATTTACTATCGGAAATAGGATAGATGAAATTAACATCTAAAAGTTTCTAAAGTTCAGCTTTTACAACATCTTTTAGATGAGGGTTGAGTCTTCTTTGCGGTTGATGAACAGGTCTTGCATCTTTTTCTATATAAATGTGGTGGGTGCACAATTGGGGATCAATCCCTTTCATATCAGGGTAATCCCATGCAAATGCTTCTTGATACTTTCGTAACAGATGGACGAGCTTTGTTTCTTGGTCCGGTGTGAGATTGGCATTGATATTTAGAGTCTTTCCCAGTTCAATTTCCACTACTTTACTGTTGGCAACAAAAGTCACAGGTATTGTTTAGTCATGCGCATATTTCAAAGGATCTTCTTCTAGTTCACTATCAAATGTTGCTTCTATCATGAAACACTGTGTGTGAGATCTAGATTCAGTTTGACTAATGAAATTATTGATGTCATCGTCTTCTGTTTGGTCTTTAAAATCTAGAGCCCTCTGTACAATCAATGGGGATCTGATATTGTCAGTAAGGTATGACACAGGGCGCTGGTTAGTTTTTATCATTGTAAGACTTGGTTGTGCTGGAGGGTATAGAACTAGATTTTTAATATCTGGTCCTCTAGTTATAGTCATGTTTCCCTACTGGCAACCAATGTAAGCATCGGCAGTAGCAAGCTAAGGTCTACCTAAAATTAGCGGATGTCCATCCAGTCGGGTTTTTGGATTAATTATCAGGAAATCGTTTGGGTATTCCCAGGAATCTACAGAAACCATGACATCGTATAGAGTACCTTTCAGTCGAACTACAGATTGGTCGGCCAATTCTAACAAAGTAGAAGTAGGTTCTATCGATGTAATGCCAAGCTTTTGGCAAGTAGAGGTTGTCAAAATATTAATTGAAGCTCCTAGATGAACTAAAGCATTAGTCAGGGTCTGACCATAGATTTGAACAGTTACGATTGGATTTTCGGGATCTTCATATTTAATGGGTGTCTCCTTTCCTGATA
Source organism: Pinus taeda (assembly GCA_000404065.3). NCBI lineage: Eukaryota > Viridiplantae > Streptophyta > Pinopsida > Pinales > Pinaceae > Pinus > Pinus taeda. The sequence continues at coordinate 40,434 of APFE030690893.1, read as the reverse complement.
ATAGGTCAGATAAAGTACCGACTACTTGGACTCTTGGGTTAGTGGTTGCATTCCTCCTTGATTTTTTTATGCACAATTCGTTTATAGTTTTTGCGTAGATAGGGATGTCTTGAATGGCTTGGAGGAATGGAATTCTTATGTACAGATTTGTAACTCTCCCAGAATGTCAAAGTTTGGATATTGTATAGGTCATGGTATGAATAATAGTTCCGGGAAGGGAGGAGAGGATGTACTTGCTTGATGATGGGTCTTCTCCTTATTTACACCCTCTTGTTGTAACGGTTGTTCTATTGGTAACTAATCTTCAATGTGAACTATTTTATCTCCCTCTGTTTCTATTATACGTCCAGATCTTAACTGAAGATCATTGCACTCCCTCAGGTCAGGTCTGATTTATGATGATTCCATGATTTGGAGGGATTGGACCGGTCTATTATTTAGATTGGGATTGGGTTGGGTTGGGAGTTGCGGTCTCAGATTAGACTGGAGGTTTTGTTGTAAAGCTAGCAGAGTCGGTTGAGGGAGTGGAATAGTTCCTGCTGGCTGATATGTCGATTTTGGCCAGTTTGTTTGCCAGGGTGAACCTTGTGAAGTAGGGGAAATCCATTGTGGAGGATATGAGTTATTCTGCCAATATGGTGGGGCGTAAGGAAAATTCGGCCAGCCAAATTGGCTTGTCTGATTCATCCACGGATTTGGAGAAGGAAACGGCTATGATGACCAGTTTGAAAATGGGGGTTGAGATTGGTTTTGCCACATACTATATTGTTGAGCATTATACTGCGGAGGCTGAAAAGAATAAGTTGGGTCTAAAAACATACCATATATCCTTGGTTTCCATTAGCGACGCTGGTTAATGAAGTATGCCGATTCTGGCTCTTCTTTCGCTTCCTTATATACTGCCTTCAATCCAGGAAGTGAGGGGTAGCTCTCAGTAAGGTGATCTTTTGTACAGATAGCACATGTTTGAACTGCATCCAGTGGACATTCCTTGTGGCTATGTTTTCTTCTACATCGGGGGCCGAAAATCACCAAATTTTGTTCCGCCTCCATCTGCTTCTGTTTAGCCTGCACAATATCAAGTTGTGTAGTTAATGTCCCTAGAATATCAGTTTTAAAATTTTCTAATAAATTTCCATGTTCTACACGTGTTACTCCTTCTGTTGATATTTTGTTATCTCTGACAAACCGATCATATTCTGCTGGTTTTATCCTTGTGCTACCTCTCGAACTCTTGATACATAAATCAATGATGTCAGCAAAATTCTCTTGATAAAT
>APFE030690893.1:20082-32685 GCA_000404065.3 Pinus taeda | reverse complement strand
CCCCATTACTATTGTCGTTGTATCCCTTATTGTTATTGTTGTGCCCCTATTGTCCCCATATTGTTATTATTGTGCCCCATAGAAGCCCACTATTGTTATTATTTTTCCCTTATATTATTGTTATGTTGGCTCTGATTATATTGTGATCCCTTAGACTCCTATATAAAGAAATGAGGTTTTGTCATTATCATCCAAGAATTGTTCATTTGTGTAAGGTAAAGGAGGTTACCCCCTTGAAGAGGATGATTTTGAAGGCGCTGATCTATCTTTTCTTATATTTTGTGAGCTGGTTGCATAACAAGCCCAATTTTATTCAACTCATAGAAGAGAATCTTTGAGGAATCTTTGAGATTCCCATGGAGCCGAAAAATTACCGAGTCAGAAAGGTGTTGAATTTACAGTCATATTTCATGGTTTTTCACCAGGAATTCAACCGTGCAATTTCTTTCTTCAACATATGTATGCATTTTCAGGCTATCCCCAGATGTGAAGGTTTAAGATGCACTGATGCCATGTCTTCTTTGATTTTTATTTGAGATGATTCTTTGATGTTGGATCCTTGTTTGTTACCATGTTGGAGGATCCTTGTATGCCACTTCATGTGAGAGTTTGGTATTTTGTCATGATGATGAAGAGATTTTATGAGTGAGAGTTATTATTGGAGAACATCTCATGGAGAGACATGCCATCCTAGTTAAGGGAATTCTTCCATGTATTTGACAAAAAAACACATCATGTACTCATCATCATCATCTTGTAGCAATTAATGAAGTGACCTCCCCACTCTTGACACTAGGCTCGGTGATGTAACCCACACTGGGTGAACTCCATTATCAAGTTGTATGTGTTCTTTGATGGTTTTCTTTATGTTTCTGCTTCTTTAAAGTATGCAATTGTGGTTTTTCATTCTCTTTCACATGCAATTCTACTAACATCACATAAGTTAAATAGCTTGGTTAATTATGGTATCTGAGAGAATCAGGATCACCAAGTCACCCGTCATCCTTGTGCCTCACACAAATCACCCAAGGAACCATGGGAATATCATAAGCCCCACCATACCTGACTCATGAGTTTGAGCTCAAAATCTATTCCAATACAAAATTGTGTCTTTTTGGGAAGAAACAAGAAACATAGTAGATGTTCACCATCGTTGCCTTCACAGTGAAGGGAAGATCATTGTGATACCAAAAAAATAAATTATGTTACAATATTTCCAAACACCAATCCCACATAACAATCAACAAAATATCCACACACCAAATTGTATACCAACATACCACACAATAACCCCTATCTAGATAAACCTATAAGTGGCTATCAACCATGTGGGTTTATCCTCAAGACCAACTAGCTATTATTTTTTCTTGTGATCAGTAACAATCACCTTTGAAGCCTCAAAAAACACAACAACACAATCCCTCATAGAGTAGACCTACTCCTAATCAGCAAAAACCAAATGCATCAAGTGGGTAGCTATATTGTCCACACAAAACCTCAAATTCTTTAGCATATTTTTCACATCTTTAATGGAGGAGAAAATATTATATTTTTCAAAATGTTTATCTCTTAACACCAAACCCAGAAGCGTTTTCATTTTCCAGTGAAGTGCTACTAAATTCAGGTACTTCTTGTGCCTTCCCCTAATATTACTTGGGTCAAGAATCCATTTATACATATTTTCCAACAATTTCGAGTCCGAGAGAGATTTTCTCTCCTCCCCAACTTTAATTTCTAACTCACGAATCTCCTTACACATCTCCAAAGGAATCGTGTTGAAATAAGTTTCCACTGAGTCATGAGCGAATAGCTTGGCACCCCATTGCCTTAGTTTATTTTTGGGTCCTCCTCCCCTTCTACTTCTTCCTCTCTAACTCGATGACATTATAGGACCACATTATGGGTCTTTTTCTTCTTTAAAAAGATTGTCTCTATCTACAAAAGGAAAAATCCACTGACTCGACTCAAACTTAGCAAGACTTGGGAACCACCAAAGAATGTTATCACAGAAACACCAACCACATGAATTGACCTCTGACATAGACTCACCAACAAAGGAGATGGGAAACTTTGTGTCAATCAAAGACTCACACCCCTTAAACATTAAGCACACTAGACGTATCACAAATACCCAAATGTTATTATACTCAATAACCTAAGGAGTAATAACTATACCTCGCCTCCAACACATAATAAACCTTGTTTCCCAAGGTTTTGTTGTCGTTGCGACAAGCACCCTCCAAAATTTTTTCCTATGTCAATGTTAGAGCCCATGCTCACATCGTTTCAAGCCCCCTTGTGTCATCACATGATTATATTTGTCATTTGTGTGCTTTCTCCTAATGTCACATCCTCCTAAGTCAAGGTTTCTCTAATGTCATCACTTAACCATTAGAATTATTTGAATTAGTAAGTAGTGGTTAGGTGAACTCATGATATTTTTTGTAGGTTTTAACCCAGTACATAAATTACCTGCATACGAATTATAAAACACAAAAAATAAACAATGGCGAGAGCATAACACATAAAACAAATATACACAGAGATTCTCCCCTGGATCCCAAAACCAAGACTACCAGATTGATTTTTCATTATGTTCCTTTTCAATGTTACAATACACATATATGCATGGTGAAGCATCCATAAACCCCAATCCATTAACCCTAGATTATAACATAACCATAGTTCCCTTGACCAGATCTACAAAATACCATGGACTGAAAACCATTACGCCCAAAACCATGTGTGAAATCCATGCACAAAACCATAGGTAGGTTCACCCACCTAATATAGGGTCCAAAATAAAAAATCTAATGCAATCCCAACATTTTCTAATATAGGCTAGTCGTTGAAAGAATATCACAACCTAAAATTTTCTACACATAGTAACTTTCCTTATAGCCATGCACACACTCAAAAAGCACACACAAGTGGAAAAAGAAAGAAAAAGCATGAAAATATCTCACAAAATCAAAAAACGCACTTAAAGATGATGAAGACTTTCACTTAAAGAAAGCACAATTCTTCGGGCAGAAGGAATGCACCCTACTTGGGAAAACTCCTTCAGGTTGAGAAAGTGCGCCCTACTTGGGTGCACTCCTTTGTGATGAAGACTTGCACCCTATCTAGTTGCATGCATGATCCAACTTATTGCATGAGGGCACACTCCTAGAAAATAGGAACCACCTTAACTTAGCAAATCCTTTCATATGATGACATGTGTCACTCATGCATGAGTTAGTTTTGCATGTTGATCTCTTTAAATAAATTCAGCTAATCAGTCCTTCATCGTCATTTCATTTGAGTGCATAGCTAGAAAATCATCAAGCCCTTCATCAACCAATGCATCAAGTAAGTTTGTATGCTCAAATATTTACTTATTTTCATTATTTCGCTGTCAAATCTTGCTTTGTTTATTGTCAATTTTATTTTTTGTAGTGTTTTTGTCGGTGTTTTACATCTTGCAAGTGTTATTTTACTGTTGCATGCAAGAAACCTTTCACATTCCTAAAACTTTTCATCTTCCACCATGCATTTGACAACAAATTATATAGCCTTGTAGATCATTCCTCTCCTATCTTAGCATCAAATTCTTCTTTCTGTACTTTTTTCTGGGCTCTTTTACGGAAGAGCGAACTCCCTGATCTCGAAGCTCCTTCAGTCTCGAAAACTACACCCTATTCAACCTAGTTTTCTTCCTAGATGCATGGACACATCACAAAGGCCTGAAGTTTTCCCCTTCAGCCCTTTAGAGTGTTACAGTGCACCCTCTTTCTCTTAGGGTGCATGGGTGCATCATGAAGGCATGAAGATTCATCATTCAACCCTTCAACATTCGATAGTGTGCCCTCATTTGTCTTGAGTGCATAGGCTCACTTTGAAGACCCAAAGCTCCCTTTTCCTCATCCTTCGTCAGTTCGAAGTGTGATAGTGCGCCCTCCTTGTCTTTCAGGGTGCATGGGTGCCTATGAGAGACTTGAAGCCACCTTTTCTCATTCGTTCGACCCTTTAAGGTGCTAAAATGTGTCATGGCTGATTGTTTCTTCTTTCTTGAGCACATTATCTCACTACGAAGCCCTGAATGACCATACATGTCTCTTCGTGCTTCGAGAGTGAGCCCTCCTAGCTTTCATGTGTATTTTTTTCTTTCATGCAAGTTATTTTTGGCTACCATTGATATTTTTTCATGATCTATAATTTGTGGTGACTCAAACATGATTTACAAATATCGATGCATAGTTAGTTTTTTAAGTTGATATTGTCATTATGAGTGTGCTTCCATAAATAGGTGTTTGTGCTACAAGTGTTACTACTATGTCATCATACGTTGGAGACATGTTGTCTTGTAAAGTAGCCTCTAAATAACTCTCAGGAGCAAGTGTTCATGAGGTACTTGAAGTTACGAAGTCCAATAGCCCTAATATGCGGACACTCAGTGTTTTATTGACAAGATCACAAAGGTTACCTGGAGCAATATCTACAACATGTTCATGCAGGAAAAATTTCCTAAGGACTTAGAAGATGTACATGCATATATAAACATTTAGAAGTATAGGATACATAGGATTGCATGTAGATGTCTAGTCATGCCATGTGTTGAAGCTCTTGAATGGATAATTACAGATATGGATGACTCACACCTTGTGCTACACAGTGAAAGTGGTAGACACCTCGCCACATATTATGGTGAATATATGAAAATGTATTATAAGATGCTAAATCCAATGAATATACAAAAAATTCCTTTTAAACAAGATGGCCTAACCTTGACACAACTAATGTTATTAAGAAATGGTGTCCAACCAAGTTTTACCATCATCCAACAACAGATTATCTGACAAAGATCTTGAGATATGCATATCAGTATTTGATAGTTATGTATTCTCAGATGTTTGGGCACAAGAATGTTGAGGTATTCCAAGAGAATTGGATATATACACTCAATTTGGTGGTGAATCATGGAAAATATTTTAATTTGGAAGATATATTATCATTTGAGTTGCAGAGACAAGTGGGACAGGTCAAAGCATCTTTGCAAGCAAATCAAGCTCCAGAATTTTACATGTTTTCATATCTCTTGGAAAATATATATGCACAAAATGCATTCCCAAAGCTCCATTGGGACTGGACTCCTAAAGATAATTTCCCATTTTATGTCCACTGTAGGGTGTTATCAAAAGGAATTTGCATAGGCATGTATGACAGATTGGACAAACATTTCTTTGTCATCATCTTTTGCTTTATATTCAAGACTGATCCACCATGCATGAAAGATCAAGTGAAGGTGTATCTTCAAGATGTTGTGGACTGGTTTGTAGCTCCCAAGGTAACTTACATCATATGCTTCGGATGTCAAACAACCCCTCATATTATGTCACAATATGTGACGAACAAGGTGGTCATGTAGCAGGTGGAAAATCAATTGAACAATGGAATATCAAGAACCCTTCACACGAGGAAGAAATTCACTTGGCCCATTTTTGCATTAAGGATTGGATTATATGAATTAAAGAGTCACAGGACATTGGTAGCCAGAAATGAAGAGTTGAACGACGTACTCCTCGCCACCAAAAATTTCCATGCATATGATCCTAGGTGAATTGTCAGGCAACATTGTGAAAGGATCAAGCATAATGCAATATATTCATCAATATGCTAACCTGAGGATGAAAATATAAAGAATAGTATAATGCCAAAGTTAAAACACATCCAACCATGAATACGAGTTCACCTCACAATCCTCCAACTCAAGACTTGCAAGAGCAGGAACAAGATGAGGAGGAAGAAACAACACCTCAAGTAATGAAGCTAGCTCCCAGGAAGAGGATTAGGTACTCATCAAGTGAGAGCAGTAGAAAATGGAAAGTAAATCCTTTAAATGGAGGATCTACAAAAAAAAAAGAAGGAGAGGAGAGAAGAAAGCATGATGAATTGTTTGAGAAGAAAATGGTAGAAGAAGACGAGAGGAGAAGATAAAGGAAGAACATTAGAGGCAGTCTCAAGAGGAGGAAGTAATGCAGAGGCTAGAAAAAGAAAAATTTACTCATGAACTAGAGGAGGAGTATTATCAAGAATAAGACACCATCGAGCCCACAAATGATGAGCCCAATACTCTAGGTGAACAACCACTCACAAGAGGACATCTTCCATTTAGCAAGATTGGTATTACACCTCCACTAGCAGATAGAGTTACAAATGTTTGTAGTGTAACATTTGATTAGCTAAAGAAGAGAGTCATGCAATAAAGGCATAGGTACTTTCCCAAGGATCCTCAGAACCAAGTCTCAGTAGCGACAAAAAAGGTGATCACCTCCAACACTAGAATAAATCTAAGGGAAGTTATGGTGGAAAATGTTGCATTCCTTACAGCAGCACAAGATAAATCAAATTATTTGCTAAATGATAATGCTAGGATGAGAAGAGAACTTGTTGCAACAAAGTAATAGGTAGAGCATCTTGCAACAAAGAACTAGTGGTTGCCATCATAGAACTTTAGTTCTGCAGCGCGGTAGCCAAAATTTTTAGAAGAGTTGGGACCAATGGAGGATACCATGGCATGACTATACGATGAGATGATACTTATATAGTAGGTCATGGCCCCTCTCATTGGAATTTAGAATAATGCACAAGAAGCAGTGAAACTCCTGAAGATAGTAACTATAGAAATTGACAAGATGCAAGAGTGGATTACAAAATATCCATATGCTTTGCAACACTTGGAAAGGAAGGACAAGATCATGACAGAGGTTGACAGAGTGCAGCTGAGACTCAACCTGCAAAACTACTTGCATCTTGAAGCATAGTTTGTTAACACCATGGATGCTTACAACCGACTACATAATGGGTTTAAGTCTCTTACACAGAATCACGTGATTCCCGCCATTGGATCTATTGAAGCAATCAAGGAGAGGGAGGTCATATTTTAGGAGATCAGAGATTACATTGAACAAATCAAGCAGGTAATAGAACATGAAGCCTTGGAAGTGACCAAATATTTTATTTAGCAGTATGCATTTGCATCAATTAAAGAACACATGAAGATTTCATGGATGTAGAATAATGTCCAGTGGAGCTCCAAGAACATACTGTCAAAGGTATTGGAAGTGAGGGCGCGCTACAAAGGAAAATTTCCAGATCAAATCAAAACCATTGTAAAGGAGTTATGAGAAGGAAAAACTCATATCACAAATGAACTCCATGAAGAAACACATGATCTATCCATTTGATGAGTTTTTTATTTTAGCAGTTTTGTCTTATTGGGCCACCGTCTGGGGTGTAAATTGTCTTATGTAATAAATCGTATGTAATGAATTCCAAGGGACACAAGTGGAATATGAATGACCACACATTGGAATTTAATGATTCACATTAGAATATGAATAGTCATAGAAGTCAAAGAGTCATGAGAAGATCAAGAGTCATTGTATTTGTTTTATATAGCTCCTCATAACTCAAACGACAAGCTTTTCAGGAACCAGGATTTTTGTCAGGATTTTGGAGGCCTAGCCCTAGTTTCTCTTGTACTACATAGGAGATAGATTATTATTTGTAGAAGCAATTTGTGGCTTTTTATTACACTATGGGATACAATGTTTCACTGATGTAACAGTGTTCATGGGATCCTACACCTATAACCAGAAGCTCAATGAGTTGGCATTCCTTCATACATGTATCATGTATATAGTTGGACAATTTTGGTTATGTGTATGGTATATGTTTCTTTATTTACATGCTAAGTCAGTGAACTATTTCATTGATTAGTTATGGATGTTATTGAATGAATGTTATTATGCTTTAATGATTGTTGTGTATTATGTGAACTAATCTGCAGGTACACAACAAGTCTTTCTCTTTACCTTGGGCCCCCCTTTAGGATAGTACTATAACTTTTCTAACCAGTGGCTCATTTCCTTCACCATTTGTGGAAGTCTCCCTTGCACACTTTACATTGAGTATCTAACAAATCTCACATTCTTGTTGACCCAAAGAGGCATTGTGGTCTCTTGTGTCTGATTATGACCAAGGAATTTCTTGGAAAATCATTCCAACGGTGACCAGACCATATGACTAGATGCGACTCCTACAACAAACATTGTGAGGTCTAGTTGGGACTTTACATCGGGAAGATCCTCTTGAAATGTTGGAAAAATCCAGGGTTGTCAACATTTTTGGCACTAAAAGGAGGTCCAGATAATAAGATGAGCCCATCAAGTCTATTTGAATCTTTTACCTTTAATGACTTCATCGCAAATCATAATCCTATGTTTTACACAACCTTTAGATCTTTGAATCCTTGTGGACTTTTTGCATAACTTGTCATGATTTAAATTTGATGGCAAGGGTGTGAAAATTGTTCTTAGGTATGCTGTTGAATTTGTTCAATTTTTTTTCATAAGTGGCATCAATTTGGAAGAAATCATTTCACAGTTGTTTACCCTTACATTGGATGGTTGTATGATGGAATGGTGCTATTATGTGCCCATTGCTTCTATCTCATCTTTTCATCACTTGGTTAACGAGATTTATCGAGTTTTTGATAAGTATGAATATCAGGGTGTTATTGATGAAATTGATCAACTTAGAATGGAATTGATTTAATCTCTTGAGAATTTTTTTGATCGGATCCTTCATATTTGTTATTAGTTTCTGAATGAGGATGTGGAATGGAAGTTTTTGGATTATAACTTTTGATTCTTGTTCTATATGTCAAGGAAATATTCCGAATAAGACCCTTCTAACCAAGGATAATTTCAACTTCTACAAGAAGGATGGGGTATGCTCTTTGTCCCATGTCCTCCTCCCTTTGATGTTTTGTATGTTGGACCTAGACCAATCATTGAATCAGAAGATCATCTTGTAGAGGAAGAAATTATATTTATTTCACATATCACATCTGATGGTGATCCATCCAACCTCATCAATCAACCATTTTTGAATCTTGATATTCCTCCTAATCTTTCACATATTAATCAAGATGAACCCTTGGATGATCATGGCCCCAATGATTTTCTTCCTTTTGAAATATATGATCATCCAAGTAATTTAGATGAATATTTATTCCCACATGAATAATTGGATTTGTTGAAGTTCCAAAACAAGTCTAGTACGATTATTAAGGATTTCCTTTTAGGTTTATCTCCTTTCGATCAAGAACACGATATGGTAATCATTGAATAATTTTTCACCAGTCTTGAACATATATATGCTATCAAATCTTGTGTTAAATCTTATATTGATCACCCATTGACCATGTTGCCTTAGAATTTAGATTCAAGTGAGTAGGGAACCTCAACTAAGGATGATGGTTATGTCAGGTTCCTGTCGCTATGGAAGTATTTGTGATCTTGGTCAGCTTTTGATTTTCCTGCACAACCTTTTTGTTGATGTCAACACATGGGATGATGATGAATTCCTGAGGGATGCCATTTTTATTCACTTAAAAATTTTCAACGCTCAATGAAGGGAATTTAATTTGATCATCGATCTTCCATCACTTCATCATTTTTCAACCAAACCTCAAATTTGTAGTGTAGGAACAAATAATAATCTTAGTGAATCTCTTACATCATCTACCAAAGAATCTCACGTGCACAACAACAACTTAGATTGTGGTCAACCTTGTGGTATGACTTATGACATGGATTTTTCCTTGTATAGTATTTTTTGTATGTCTTGCCCTAAAGGTTGTGTCCATGATTCTATTTTAGATTCATTAAAATATTATTTTCAGTCTAGGCCCATGTATCATGGCTTGTACTTGCATACTCTCCATTGAGTCATATACATTCATAGGCCTAATTTTTATCATTGTTGTCAATATTCCTACATGGTAGAACAATCGACTGTAATATACCATTGTGGTTGCACTTCTTGTTTTGGGCAGTTAGTGCAGATGTTTGCACAATTCCTCTTGTTCACTGCACTGCTTTTCATTTTCACTGTACATGATCACATCCTTCGGTTTAAAGGTGAAGAGTAGATTCTATGGTTGCACTGGAAGTTTCACTTTACATGGTCTGTCCTTGGACTATTTAGTCTAGGTTAGGCTAGGTTGCATGTAGTTAGATGCATTGCACCATCTGATGAGCCCAAAAATGGGTAGCTTATTGGGCTCATTATTGCCTATTATTCATGATTAATCCACCATTCTTCATAGTTAATGTATGATTTTGAGTATATATATGTTCATTGAATGAATGAGAGTAGTCACTTGACCATGGAGGCTAATACGTGGTTATTGCAGATGTTTGGACAACTTTTGGACCAACATCAAGCATTTATGAGCCAGTTGACAGCCAAACACGAGGGAACAAGGCTGAGGATTCATAGGAAGGGTGTCTCTTGCACTAAATGGCCCCTTCCTCGAATTCTTCACCATCAACTCGGAGTTCAGTAGGCCACCGAAGATGATTCCCAAGGGCAACCAAGCAGCTTTTTGTAAAGTGACTGGTTACTTGCAGTTTGAGAAGCCAAGCCCCTTAAGTTAAGGAGGGCTGTTGGAGGTCCTCATAGTGTATAAGAAGGAAGACTTCCATCCTTCATAGGTTACTTTTTGAACATTTGTATTTTGCACTCTAGTGCTGCTCTGTTTTTTCTCATTTTGGGAGCTTTTGTTGTAAACATTTTTTGTGACATGGTCATTTTCTGAATAATGGAGATCAGTTTCATTTTGCTTCAGCTCTGAGCTTCTTCTTAGGAGCCTATAGCTCTTGGGTTTGGGCCCAACCCAAGTTCTAGGACCTCCTCTGTGTACTGTTATATGTTTTTGCTGCCTTGAAATAATTTCTGCTAGTAGGTTACAATCTTGCTTGGTTACTTAGTTCATTCTCAATGATTGAAATAGTTTTTCATGTTTCAAGTGATTTAACAAGTTGGTAACAGAAAATATATTCGAAAATGACCATCAAGCAACCCTTGATCTCACCTCTCCCTCCTTGGAACCATGAGCTGAGACCAAGGTGTCCTTACTGCCATAAATCACTATTCTTGCTTCTTCATGCAATTTCTAGTGTTAGATTCTTAGTTGCAAAAGTTGGTACCACTTGTGATTACATGCTTAGATCCATTCTTGCTTGGTTTTCCTAGTTGTCTTACATGATTTTCTGCCAATAAATTTCTTTCCATCATGAGTTTTGGTAATTAGGTCAAAATTAGGTTAAAGTAGCTAGATCTTTGGTTTTCCTAGTCTTCGTTTGAATAGTTTAAAAAATAATGTGCAAAGCACCTGTGATACCTCCTCCCCTACCCTTACCCCATCAATGCAACCTACTTCATCCTCTAACTCAGATTCTTGCCTCTCATTTGCCACATTCCCTCACTTTGCCCTAATTCCTACATTCTTGCGCAACATTGCTTCTCCATCCTTGAACCAAATCCGATCGCCTTAGCCACTCCTCATCCTCATTCACCAAGTCCTAGACCTCCTCACACCCTTATCTCACCTCCATACCCACTTCTTCACCTTTCTTCCACCATCAACCCTCCAAAATTCCCTTTCGTAACATCCTATAGAAGCTACAGAACATTGTGTAGAAGCTACAAAACATCCTGTAGAACCCCTGCAGACTTCCTGTAGAAGCTCACAAAAGCAGTTTCTTGAGATATGATCACTATGAAACTCTCTAGAAGGGTGCTAGGGACCCCTTAGGCCTTCTTCTCACCTTCCCAACCTCCTGCAATCATTTCCTTTCGCTAATCAACCTCTGCACAGTCAAAAATAGTTAAAGCACATGCATAATAATTCTGACAACTTACTCAAAAATACAAAAAGATGTTTTTTCCAGATTTTATTTTAGAAGTAGCTTAGTCAAGTGCATTTTACCTCTCTAAAAGTCAATGGCATCCATTTCCACCATTTTCATCTCTTTTCTTGCACTAGTAGGGTTAGTCAATAAAACTAGGGTTTGCTAGGGTTTGCATTTCCTTTCAGCTTTCAGTTTCTTTCTGAGTTAGCTTTCATCCATCACAGTTAAAAGCTTCTTATAAGAGCTCATAGAAGTTGGCTTAAGCTCCTAGTGTACTTGTGCCAACTTGTCAAGTGACAGTCACGGCAACAGCCAGTTCTTGTGCATATAGCACCGTCACTTCCATGTTTGTTACGAAATACTGGGTTGATAAAAGTAAAGAAGGGAGTCCCAAGAGTTGCAGAATTATTGTTGCAATACTAGAGCCGACCATCGTTTTGGAACCGTTGTCGAGGAAGTTTCAAAGTATTTGTGATTACTGCTTTTCTTTTATTTTCTACTACAACTTTCTGCTAAGTAGTTTATTTCAGCAAGAGTAGAGTAGTTGTTTTATTTCCATTCTGCAATTTCATTTCCCCAAAAGTAGATTAGACATTTCCTACTTTCATTCCATTTCAACAAGCATAGATTAGATATTTCCCGCTTTCATAGATTAGCATTTCAATTCCGCAATTTCAATTTTGCAAGCGTAGATTAGCATTTCAATTCTGCAATTTCCATTCTGCAAGCGTAGCTTAGCATTTCATTCCTGCAATTTCATTTCAGCAAAATAGATTAGTCCTTTCCTACTTTCATTTCAATTTCGCATTTTCATTTCAGTAAGATATATTTTAGTTAGTTGCAGTTCAATCTATTTCAT
>APFE030690893.1:0-10041 GCA_000404065.3 Pinus taeda | reverse complement strand
AGGCGCTAACAAAGCGGCTACAGGAGAAAGAGTTATAGGCAGCAGAGAAAATACAGTCTCTAAAACAACAGCGACAAGAAAAGGAGGCCCAACTGGCCTGCATGGCCAGCTGGGCAGTAGAGGCCTTGCAGTGTAGGCAACCTACCAAGTCATATGCCTTATATCTGAAATATCAATGGTTTCAGTTCCATATTAACACCTTGGCCCAAAGGGGAACCATTCCATTTCAAAATTACCATCAATTCATGGCTTTGTGTGATAACAGCTCAACAGAGGATAAGGCCAAGTTATCAAAGTTCTACTTACACAACTTGGCCCTTCCTAACATGAACTTGTGGGACCCCAACGCTGCAATGGGAGATGTGCAACTTATGGCCATGGCCTCTTGGTTAAATCATGAGGAAAAAAGGGCAGCAGAGATTCGAAATCTCATGAACAGGGAGCTAAGTGAGCCACTCATGATCAGAGTAGAGTCGGAGGATCCCTCAGCCTTGATATATGCCCACCAGCACCTGGTCAACAATCCTCAGGTTCTGCCAGATTACATTGAACGACAAGCTCAAGCCATTGCTCATTTTGAGGACATGGAAAGAATGTTGGGGGATAACTGCATTCATGCTTGCACAAGGAGGTGGAACACACTGCCCCACAGTCTGAAGATAAGAGAATATCACTCCCAACAAGGATGAGGGAGGCCTTGGCAAGAGTACCCCTCTATAAATAGTCAATGCAAAATCTGCAGGCCAACTGGATCGGCCTAAAGTTCAATCCTCCCTTGCTTTTAGGACTGCCAGAAGGAGTCAAATAAGAAGAGGAACACAGGCAGTGGGAGGAAGTAGAAAGAAAAGCAAGATTTCATGACCAAGAAGAAGACATCACCTCAGAAACCTGGGATGTGAGAGAAGCAGTCAAAGCAATCAAAAATGATGAGTTGGATTAGTTACTTAGAGGATGAGCAACCCTTTTTGCAGGGGGGTGATGATGAGTCCAAAAAATGGGTAACTTATTGGGCTCATTATTGCCTATTGTTCATGATTAATCCACCATTATTCATAGTTAATGCATGCTTTTGAGTAAATTTATGTTGATTGAATGAATGAGAATAGTCACTTGACCATGGAGGCTAATACGTGGTTATTGCAGATTTTTGGACAACTTTTGGACCAACATCAAGCATTTATGAGCCAGTTGATAGCCAAACACGAGGGACCAAGGCTGAGGATTCATTGGAAGGGTGTATCCTGCACTAAATGGCCCCTTCCTTAAATTCTCCACCATCATCTTGGAGTTCAGCAGGCCACCAAAGATGATTCCCAAGGGCAGTCGAGTAGCATTTTGTAAAGTGACTGATTACTTGCAGTTTGAGCAGCCGAGCCCCTTGAGTTAAGAAGGGTTGTTGGAGGTCCTCGTAGTGTATAAGAAGGAAGGCTTCTAGCCTTCTTAGTTTACTTTTGGAACATTTGTATTTTGCACTCTAGTGCTGCTCTGTTTTTTCTCATTTTTGGAGCTTTTGTTGTAAACATTTTTTGTGACATGGTCATTTTCTGAATAATGGAGATCAGTTTTATGTTGCTTCAGCTCTGAGCTTCTTTCTAGGAGCCTGTAGCTCTTGGGGTTGGGCCCAACCCAAGTGCCAGGACCTCCTCTGTGTACTGTTATATGTTTTTATTGCCTTCAAATAATTTCTGCTAGTAGGTTACAATCTTGCTTGGTTACTTAGTTCATTCTCAATGATTGAAATAGTTTTTCATGTTTCAAGTGATTTAACAGGTTGGTAACAGAAAATATCTTTGAAAAATGCCATCAAGCAACCGTTGATCTCACCTCTCCCTCCTTGGGACCATGAGCTGAGACCAAGGTGTCCTTGCTGCCATAAAAACACTGATCTTGCTTCTTCATGCAATTTCTAGTGTTAGATTCTTAGTTACAAAAGTTGGTACCAGTCGTGATTATATGCTTAGATCCATCCTTGCTTGGTTTTCCTAGTTTCCTTACATGATTTTCTACCAATAAATTTCTGCCCATCATGATTTTTGGTAATTAGGTCAAAATTAGGTTAAAGTAGCTAGATCTTTGGTTTTCCTTGTCTTCATTTGAAAAGTTTGGAAAATAACGTGCAGAGCACCTGTGATACCTCCTCCCCTAACCTTACCCCATCAATGCAACCTGCTTCATCCTCTAACTCAGATTCTTGCCTCTCATTTGTCACATTCCCTCACTTTGCCCTAATTCCTACATTCTTGCGCAACATTTCTTCTCCTATCTTCGAACCAACCCAATCGCCTTAATCACTCCTCATCCTCATTCACCAAGTCCTAGACCTCCTCACACCCTTATCTCACCTCCATACCCACTTCTTCACCTTTCTTCCACCATCAACCCTCCAAAATTCCCTTTCGGAATATCTTGTAGAAGCTGTAGAACATCCTGTAGAAGCTACAAAACATCCTGTAGAACCCCTACAGACTTCCTGTAGAAGCTCACGAAAGTGGTTTCTTGAGATCCGATCACTGTGAAACTCTCTGGAAGGGTTCTAGGGACCCCTTAGGCCTTCTTCTCACCTTCCCAACTTCCTGCAAACATTTTCTTTCCCCAATCAATCTCTGCACAGTAAAAAACAGTTAAAGCACATGCGTAATAATTTTGACACCCTACCCAAAAATACAAAAAGATGTTTTTTTTTTAGATTTTACTGTAGAAATAGCTTAGTCACATGCATTTTACCTTTCTAAATGTCAATGGCATCCATTTCCACCACTTTCATCTATTTTCTTGCACCAGTAGGGTTAGTTGGTAAAACTAGGGTTTGCATTTCCTTTCAGCTTTCAGTTTCTTTCTGAGTTAGCTTTCATCCATCACAGTTAAAAGATTCTTCTAAGAGCTCATAGAAGTTGGCTTAAACTCCTAGCAGACTTGTGCCAGCTGATCAAGTGACAGTCGCGGCAAGAGTTAGTACTTGTGCATATAACATCGTCGCTTCCATGTTTGTTACGAACTACCGGGTTGATAAAAGTAAAGAAGGGAGTCCCAGGAGTTGTAGCATTATTGTTGCAATACTAAAGCCCACCAGAGACCTTTGCTCCTATAGCAAGGTACTCATCCATAAGATCAACCCTTGCTTTGGATGCACAGATGGGGTGGGATATCCACCAGATGGATGTGAAAACAGCATTCCCCAATGGAGTTATTGAGGAGGAGGTGTATATCAAGCAACTAGAAGGCTTCAATACTTTTGATTGAGAGTCTCATGTGTGCAGACTCAAGTGAGCATTGTATGGTCTCAAGTAAACACCCCATGCTTGGTACACCAAGATCGATAGTTGAGTCTCACTAGTTTGGGCTTCACCAAAAGGGAAGCGGATGCAAACCTCTATCATATTTTGGTAGAAGGTAAATTGTTGATTATTATTTTACATGTTGATGACTTGATTTTGACTGGTGATTAGAAATTAATCAGATCTTGCAAGGAGGACCTTACAAGATAGTTTGATATTAAAGACATGGGTCTCATGCACTATTTTCTCGGATTGGAAGTATGGAAAAGTGATGGGGAACTATTTGTCTCTCAGGGAAATTATGCCAACAAGATACTTCATAGGTTCCACATGGACAAGTGAAAACCCATGGAGACTCCTCTAGCGACCAACTGGAGGAAAGAGGATACTACTCGGGTGAGGAAGTGGATGCAATTGTTTACCGGAAATTCGTGGGTTCACTCATGTACCTTGTGAACCCACAACCAAATATGTGCTTTGTAGTCAACTAGATGGGCCATGCTATGGTTAGGCCAACCAAACTATTTTGAGGGAATCTAAGCATGTTCTAAGGTACCTCAAAGGCACAACCCAATTTGGACTTTGGTACATATGGACGGAGGAAGTGAAGTTGTGTGGCTTTAAAGATGCATATTGGGTGGGAAGTCCATTAGACCGGAAGAGTACATCAGGTGGAATTTTCAATGTTGGGTATGAAATAGTTTCTTGGTACTGTAGGAAGAAAATATCTATGGCACTCAACTTGGTAGAAGCAAAATACATGGTTGCAAGTTAGGAAACATGTGAGGCGACTTGGATGAGAAATATACGTGTTGGCTTGTTTGTTCATATGATAGATCCAACTTTGATTTACTGTGATAATTAGAGTTGCATCAAACTCTCCTAAAATCATGTTTTTCATGATTGATCCAAGCATATTGATATCTGGTATCAACATCTATGGGATTGTGTGCAGAGGTGAATTATGTTGTTGTGGTACATTCCGACATAGGAACAAGATGTTGATATTTTGACAAAGGCCTTTTCAAGAGGGAAGTTCAAGTTCCACATGTGTAGGAGAGGGGTGGTTGATAATCCCTTTCTTGCTGAGAGGGAGTGTTGAAAATGCAACAAGAAAATCTCAGTTTGACTTTGCCTTGGTCAAACTAGAGAAAATTCAAATTTCTATTTCAGCAGAAATCTTGGAGGTAGTTGACTAAGGTGACATGGCACTTGTCACTCAGTTGACTCACCTAATTGAAGTTGGGGAAGCTTGAGTTTATTTTATTATGTTTGATTGCTAATTTGTAGCAATATATTTCGGTTAATTTGAATTATTGTTAGTTTAACTAGTTCTAACTGTCAGAAGAACTAGTGGAGGTCAACTTGTGGAAGTGGAACTTCAACCACACTCAGAGATCAACCACTTAATTGGTCAATCAACCCAAACTAATTGTTGCATGTAGAGAATTTAATTTACTCATTTGAGATGGAGATTCCAAGGCAGTGTACTATCAGTTGTAGCATATTCCCATGTGTACAGGTGGTGAATGCAGTCAGAGGAAGGACCTAGAGGAATTGCGCAATTCAATAGCGGGAAATTCCTAAATAATAGGGGCCAATTTCCTAGAGGAGAAATGTAAGGAAATAGGAACTTGGAGCGCTTGAAAATTGGCTAAGTGTTGGCTAGAGTTAATCAGTTAGGCTGAGGAATAGACTATACACTTATAGGGTGTGCTCAGGCTTGAGCAAGCATATGTATTTATTCTCTATTCTCTAATTAATGTAATATAGATAGTAAGGGTTTTTGAGCAGTTGCTTTCCCCTAGATAAATATTTGTGCATGTGTGAAGTTTCCTTTTGCATGTCTATGATTTGTGTTCTACATGGTGAATTAACTTTCACAAATCAGTAGAATAACTTCGAGTCTTGTGATTTAGTAAATTTCTTGAGTAGTTTCGAATCTGCACATTAATTTCTACAGTATAGGAGGGGTCATCAGCTAGGAAAAAAATAGATACCAATAGTGGGGCACCACATTGTGTAGGGAAAGGTAAGATTTTTATTTGATTTTTTCTCATGTTGTTCTCTTTTTCTAGTTGACATGGTGTTTTTTTTTGTTGAAGGTGCATAATATTGTGAGTTTGTGGTGTTTTGCAAGGAAAATATGTCCACTATTCGATTTTTGCTCTTGCTATTTGATTTTTTCTAGTTGAACTTGTTTTACCCCTATTGAAGGTGCAAAGCAGTGGCTTTGCAGTGTCTTACAGGAAAAAGTAAGCCAGTAGTTGGTTTTTTGGTAGTTGAATGTACTTATGTAGGTTGAATTATTCAAAATCTACCTAATTTAGATTTTGTGCCATTTGTAGTAGATAAATACTTGTGGGTTTCATTGTGGAGATGCAAATTATGGAATCGAACACAAGAGTTACCCTTCTAAAGACTTGTGTGGTAGGATTTCACTCTTACCATCCTAATAACCTATATTATGTTTTTCAATACATCCAATTTTTTCTAGGAAATATATTTGCTAGTGAGTCATTGATCACTCTGGGTATTTGTTTGTAATTGTTGTGGGTAATTGTTTATAAACCACCATATATCCATCTTCACCCAAGCTATTAAATTTGGAGAGGGATCAAATCTCTCAAAGGTCCAAACATCTTTTTAGTGCAAAACTTGAGGAAATGTTTACACCTTGAGATAATTGAGCCCTATTAGTACTACATAGATCCATGTTTAAGATGGATCTATGTTGATTCTTTATAATATTATTTATACAAATCACATATTAAATATAAGATTAGAATTTTTAATTTTAATTCAATAAATCCTCGGATAACAGATAGTTACATACATATGCACATCGGCATAACATTTTTTTTTATTTATAGTTTTTTAAATGTGATATATCTCTATATATATATATATAATAATAATATAATATATATTATATAGATATATATAAATATATATATATATAATATATAATATAAATATAATATATTATATATAATATAATTATATAATATATGAGAGAGGGAGAGAGATATTTTAGAAGTATGTAAGTTATGTTATTAACTAAACATGAATTTTCTGGAATATCATGTAAATATTAATTATCATTATTTAATTTGATGGGAAGCATAATTATAATATATGATATATTATATATATAAAATTCTTATTTCTAATTATGGAAAAAAGCCATGTTATATGAAATAGGGCTCTTAGATTTTATTAATAATAAAATAATTAATAGATGGATGGTAGGATTAACTATAGGATTCTCATATTTAGTAGTATGGCAGATAGAGTTGAAGTTTATCTCAAAAATAGTTATGTTGTGTTTTCTTTTTTCAAATTTAACTTAAAAAATGTACACAATTAAATTAAATTATATATATATATATACTAAATAATAATATATATATAAATATATATATATAATATATAATACATATATATATATATATATAATATATATATATTATATTATATATATATATATATAATCAGGGTTATTACTACTTGGCTGACATCTCTCTGCGGGTGTTTTCAGGCCCCCCAACAATTGCTACTCAAGATGATCTTGGCATCCCTGCAATTTTTTCCCAAGACTGGAATCATTATCTTGAGGCCCTCTCCTTTACTCACATCCTTCTCTCATATCAACTTGATTCTCTAGTATGGACCCCTCATCAGTCTGGCAAGAACATCCCAAAGGTAGGTTATTTATTTCTCTCAAAAGGTGCAATGGCACAAATTGGTGGGGCAAGAAATTTTGGAAGGTCAAATGTCCTACTAAGGTCCAGCTATTTATGTGGATTATTTTGTGCAACAAGGATCCTACCTAGGATAATATCCAAAAAAAATCCTTCCATTGCCTTGGCAGATTCCCTCCTTTGTTTTCTATATTTTGAATCTATTCGATGTCTTTTCTTGGATTTCCATTTCCATCAGCAGGTGTGGGATGAGGTACATAATGTAATTGTCCCTCCCTATGTATGGGTTGGTCCCACAATTGAAACTTGTTTTGATTCATGGCTACAATCCCACATGATTTCTACATACACCCCTCTCCCCTTTACAATTGCTTGGGGCATTTGGTTAGAGAGGAACCAAGCCATCTTTGAAGATAAGTCCCCAAATTCTCTCAAAACTACTATGCACAATCTCTCCATTTTAACCAGTCACAAACCTTCCTTCGGAATATCTACCCTCATAAACAAAGACAAACAACCCATCAGAACAAATTACCCTTGGAGTTTTTTGTTGGGGTGGCTCAAAGCACCCCATCAATTGGTGGTGCTAGAGGTGTCCTACATCTATCTAGATCTCATTTAATGTTGACTCAATTATATATACATATATATAATTATATATATATATAATATATAATAATATAGATAATATATATATAAAAAATATATATAATATTATAAATATATATTATATATAATATTATATATATATATAACATTAATAAATAATATATATTATAAAATTTTAATTGAGTTGACATTTTTTAATTTAATTTTAAATATATTTATTCAAAACATTAGTAAAAAAAAATAAATTGAGGAAATTACAAGATAATTAAGTAATCTACAAGTAACACACATTCAAAATATTAACAAATAATTTGAATTGAATAAACTACTCTATGAAAATCACATTAAAATATTGAACTAAAAAAATATAAAGTGTGTTAAAGAGAAATGCCAAGCGGCAAGAGTGCCTTCTTAACCTCCCTAAAGTTGAGCTTAGAAATTTTTGGAGGAATATTCTTGTCCATAAATCGAAAGAAAATAATTCGATCTTAAGAAACTTTATGTCTCCCCGGACAACATGGGCAACATCAGAAACACTCCTATAGAGGAAGATACCTTTTCTTTGGAAGAAGTGGAGTGCAGGATTAAGAAGCTCGCTAATGGGAAAGCTAGGGATATTGAAGGATACCAAATTGAAATTCTCAAAATGGGAAGGTCCATCCTCATCCCATATCTACACAAGCTCCTCAATCTCGCAGTAAAACAGAACTTCTCTAAGTTGTGGACGTAAAGCCACATCCCCTCTAACTATAGGACTATCATGATTACCCACATTTTACCCAAAATGTATGGACTCATTTTGGAAAATAATATTAGCACCTAGCTTGAAATCCATGGTAAAAGAGCCAAATGGCAAGATGGTTTTAGGAAGCATCACTCAACTATTGACCATCTTGTCACTCTTAGGACCATTGCCAAGGAATGCCGAAATAGTAAAATTGATCTCTTATGTTGTTTTGTTGACTTTAGAAAAAATTTCGACATAGTTCCTCTGGAGAAGTTATGGCAAAGACTCGATGAGATAATGGTTCCGATAGATCTGAGGGTTGTTGTAACGAGGTCATACGAGAATGTTAATTACAAGCTTAAAACCATTAAGGGTTGGTCTGAAGAGATTAAATGCAACATTCATGTTAAGCAAGGATGTCCCTTATCCCCTACTCTTTTTGGTATTTACATTGACAAGCTTGAAGAGCGCTTAAAATTTGTTGGTTTTGAAAGATCCAAGCTCACAAGTATAAGAATTACTCTTCTCCTTTATGCTGATGACATCATTCTTCTTACCAAAATCCCTGATGATCTTGACAAGCATCGTAGAACCTTCCATGATTACTGTTGAGTCCCAAACTTGCATCTTTCCTACACCTTTTTCTAGCTTCTTCCCATTCATCTGAACCTCCTAAGTCATCAGTATCATTGCATATTAGTTAAAAAAGGGCATTTAAAGTGGTTTCTTGACTATGTGTTTGTGTTGCTATTTGAACTAGATTTTTGTTTATAAGCTGTGGAATCTGGTCACTTTCCGCAGCCAGCCCAACTTTCCGCCGCTGTTTTGTCAAAGTCTATATTGCAGGTGTCTTCACGTGAATCGAGCCACATGGGCAAGTCGTAAACGACGTGGACATGGACCGAGTCCTATTGGCTCAGTCGAATTCATCAGAAGAGGCCATAGTCAATGGTGGGCAAAGTGGTGGTCAACTTAAGAGTCCTACGGTGATAAAACTCTGTTTTTCACCACGTGAAGCTTTGCGTGGTTGTTCCTAGATCTCAAGGGACAAATTAACACATGTGGACTGCTCCATGAACCGGATCCAACAGCCACCCTCCAAAGATTGAATCTTCACGGCAGCCATAATGCTAAATCTCGGGACGTGGTCGTTTACGTGTCTTTTATCAGCGCAGAGTGTAGGAAAACAGTTATGTCATCCACTGTTATAAATAATGCGTTCTCATATGCATATTAGTTAGCTTTTTGGTAATGTAATTCTGAATGTTAACGATCCCACCGTGCCGTAACTTTATCTCTGTGTTATGACTGCATTTTAATACATGAGAAGACTCTATTTCTGAGCTCAATTCGTGGTTGATCGTTGATTGTTCGAGGATTGTGCATAGGGCCCCTGTACAGGCCGAGGTCTTGTTTATTACTGTAGAGTTTCATGCTTTATTTATTTATGTTCCTTATGCCATAATCATTCACTTGTATATATATCACATTTCTTATGGTATTAACGTTTGATAGCTGTCCATAGCTTTTCACGTTTTATATGCTATTAACTGATCAATGTTTTTGTTTCAGATTACAATAGGCAGCCTGGGCATTTGCACATAGTTTTCTAATGACTAATGACATGGAATTATTCTTGTCCTTCTGTTGATTCATTTCCTTTAGTTTTTAGTTCCAGCACTGTGTTATTTATTTTAGTTTTGCTCATTTACTCTTCTGCAAGATA
>APFE030690892.1:375-11696 GCA_000404065.3 Pinus taeda | reverse complement strand
TCGGATTAAGACTATTTTTATATGGATTTTACACCTCTCAGAAAGAGGAATCCAATAAAAATATTAGCCTCTTAATCTGAGCATCAGAACATGGAGTTTGGACCTAGTTGTCCAAATTTAACATTTTTCCATAGAGCCATAGAGGTCGGGAATTTTACCTGAACCTTTTTGTTATGCTGTTTGGAGTTCAGAACCCGAATTACCCCTGAGGGTGGTGCTTCTGTTTGGGTCTTCTTACTCTCTTTTTCTTTCTTAACACGAATGAAAGGTTGTTGTGGTTCCCCTGTCATCGGAGCATCTTGTTGTTCCTCTACCTCAATTAGAATGTCCATCCGTTCTTTAGGGTCAGTTGGAACAACACTCTGTCCCTCAACGTCATTTGGAACAGCAGTCTGTTCTTCATTGTCAATTGGAACAACAGTCTGTTCTTTAATGTCATTTGGAACAGCGGTCTGTTCTTCGGTAGTAGGTCTTCTAATGGGGTTTCGACCAATAGAGTGGCTATAGGTCTGTCTTCTTCTTTTCCTACTGTATTTTACTGCAGTGGCCCTCTTTCTTTTCCTTGCGGTCCTTCATATCCTCAGGTTGGCTTTTAGAATCCAAATTTGTTGTCGGAGCTTTGCTATAGTGTCCAGCAACCTCTGCTGTTTCCTCCTTAATTTCTTAATCTCTATTGCCTCGGCAGAGGGTTTATGACTGGCCCTTAAATCTGCTCCTACTCTGTCTAGAATTTCTTCTGATGTCTTGGGAATAGATTGTTCCCCATTGGTGTCTCTCATTTCCTCATCATGAACGGGCAAGATTTCTTCTCCCGCCTTTTCTGCATGTGATTTCTCAGGTGAGTCTTCCTCCGGAGGTCCGTCAGGGAGGCCTGCTAGGCAGGAGGGTTGGCCATATTCTCCCATATTGGCCAGGACTGCTGCCAATTCTTCTTCACCCATAGGGTCCTGCAGTGGGCTGCCCCGCGGCTGTACTACTTCCTCTTCTTGATTGGCCTGCTCAGTGGCTGCCTTAGAGTGTTCAGCTTCTGTTTCTGTTCCAGAGTGCTCGTCCCCTTCCTCAACTCCTTCTCTAGGCTGCTCGGCCTCGGCCCCAGATTGCTCAGCATTTTCTTCGGAAGGTCCTCCTTCTGGTTCTGAAGGTTCGCCTGTAATCTCAATTGGCTGGCTAGTGGTCCCCTAGATCTTTTCTAGCCTCCCTCATATTCAGGCCAGCCAAGCTGATTTCCTTGGTCTCTCAGGTTGTTCGGGTGTACCAGCAACATGTTTTTCTGCTACCAATTCTCTGGGTTCCTCTGGTCGTTCCGGTGTATTAGAGGATTGTTTTCGTTTTGGAGCAACCTGTTTTTCTGCTGCCAATTCTCTGCGTTTTTTTTATCGTTCCGGTGTGCTAGAGGAATGTTTAGGTTTTGGCGATGGTGCAGCCAATCCCCCCTCGATCATTGCGATGAGCTCCTCCCAGCTGCTCTGTTGTTGAGTGAGACTATGGCTCACTATCAATCGAATCAATCGATGGTGGCTAACAACTGCTTCTATGTGCTGTGCCTTTTTTAGGCTTCGGGCCGCATCATGTAATAACGAATTTAAAAGTGCAGGCAGATTTACAGAACATTTTCCTTTCAACACAGCTAAGAGTTTCAGATGACGTGGTCTTACCACGTCTTTCCTCCCTTTGCAAGTGATGTAGCTCTGCACTATCTTTGCTAATTCGGTCCAGGGTTCCCTTAACGTTGCCGGCAGAACTCCCTTCCCCTTGACTGTCAAGCTTTGGCCTTCATCCTGGAAAATCTCCATAAACTTTTGTAGCCTTTCTTTCTTTAGCGTCCATACGGGTCCGGCAGCTGGTAGCCCCGAGACTTCTGCATTGATATCATCAGTGACCGCTATTCGTTTTCCTCTTACTATGGAGTAGTTCTCCTGCAAATTTGGCAGGAATTCCAATGCCACTGCTTCATTCTATTCTCGTAGGCGACTGAAATAATTCAGCCACCCTGCCTTTTCCAGGATCTCGCAGGCAATAGCGGAGACTGTTAACTCCTGAGGTTCGCTTCGGACTGTCTTTCCCCCCATGGTTCTACTCAGAATTCTTAATGGAACAACAACTGCCTATGCTGTTTGAGACGCAGAGAGGGTGATCGTCGCAAAACACAGAGAATGCAACAAAAAAGGATCGTGGACGGCAATTTCCGTAAAATAGAATTATCATACCACTAAACCATGCCATACCTTCGTACATTATCTTGCCCGAATGGTGTGCTGACACGTAATCCATGGAGTAATGAGGTTACCTACCCCCCACCCCCCCCGCGATCTGATAGGTTGTCCCCAGCCGTCAAATAGAGGAGCAGCATCCATTCGGAAATCAAGTCATAAAGGAACAACATATGAAATTATGCCATGTTTTAGAAAGACAACGAAATACTGAAATCAAGGCAAAAAGGTAGATCGCGTTTTAGCTAAGAGCCTGCGTGATATGATGAGAGGGCGGGGGATGGGACGTCTATCAAGCGTACGAAATCTCCAGCGATTATTGTCAGTTCCATTGCCATGATTGGTGGTAATGAGTATTCATGCGATGTATACATCGGGACATAAAATATGATCTATTCATAGGATATAAGAGACGAAGAAGTATTGATATCATACATGTTGGTGTAACCATTACGACTTCAATACCATTAACAGAGCTCTGCTGCCAACAGGTGTTCATAACCTTGGAAGAGTTGTTTATTTCACCCCCCGAAACAATGATCCTTTGTGTGTATTTTGAAGAGTGCTTTGTCAAAATGTAGGCCATTATGCTGGCTTGATAACCAAATAGGCATAATGCCATTCACAAGGAAGGTGCAAAACGTGGGCATGCCGGCTCTTGATGAGAACCCCTGTTCCAAGGTTTGTTTATTTAGTATACCTTTGGACCATATCCCTGGTGTGGTGGCCATAATGGGAATGCCACTTCGCTTCCATCCTTATGATCATGGTAGGCTGGCTCTTGATGAGACCCCCTATCCTGCATTTGACAATATTCATATTTACTTTTTCTTTTTGCAGAGCACTTTTTCTTATTTATTTACACATAAGGGTGGTTCAACACTCCTTAAGCGTGGGGAATGGTGGAAGAAGTCTTATCATCCCAACAGGAAGATATAAATCCTTTGCTCTTACCCCTAGGTAATAATCAAAAAAGAATTTTAGGGAAATCGTCATGATAAAGATCACCAACCAGAGCGACGGTAATAAGACAATGACAACGAAGATGAAAAGTAAGTGTGTCCCTCCTCTTGTCCTCTTATCACTACTAGGCCTTATAAAGATAACAATTTATGATCTGCTGACTTCGGTATATCATGATTTATGTTCATTGCATAAGTCCATAGTTGTATCTTAAAGACTGGGGAGAACATGGGCGCAAAGCATCCTCAATAAGAGCAAACACATGCTGATGGTATTCCGCAGAGAAGAATCCATGCAAACAAATACTTGAGATGCCGTTTCTTTGAAAGGAACAACAAAAAATCACGAATGTTGTTCCTTTTGAAAAGGAACAGCAGAAAATCACGAATGTTGTTCCTTTTGAAAAGGAACAGCAGAGACACACAAGTGTTGTTCCTTTTGAAAAGGAATAGCAAAAACACACAAGTGCTGTTCCTTTTGAAAAGGAACAGCAGAAACACCCAAGTGCTGGTAGAAACCCCCAAGTGTTGTTCCTTTTGAAAAGGAACAGCAGAAACACCCAAATGTTGTTTCTTTTGAAAATGAACAGCAGAAACACTCAAATGTTGTTCCTTTTGAAAAGGAACAACAGAAACACTCAAATGTTGTTCCTTTTGAAAAGGAACAACAGAAACACTCAAATGTTGTTCATTTTGAAAAGGAATAGCAGAAACACCCAAGTGCTGGCAGAAACACCCAAGTGTTGTTCCTTTTGAAAAGGAATAACAGAAACACCCAAATGTTGTTTCTTTTGAAAAGGAACAGCAGAAACACTCAAATGCTGTTCCTTTTGAAAAGGAACAACAGAAACACTCAAATGTTGTTCCTTTTGAAAAGGAACAACAGAAACACTCAAATGTTGTTCATTTTGAAAAGGAATAGCAGAAACACTCAAATGTTGTTCCTTTTGAAAAGGAACAACAGAAACACTCAAATGATGTTCCTTTTGAAAAGGAACAGTAGAAACACTCAAATGTTGTTCCTTTTGAAAAGGAACAGCAGAAACACTCAAATGTTGTTCATTTTGAAAAGGAACAGCTGAAACACGCAAATGTTGTTCCTTTTGGAAAAGGAACAGCAAGAACACGCAGAATGCAAAAAAATCAAAAGAAAGATCAAGAAAACATATATACAAGAACTTATGTACAAGTTATAAAAAAATGAATTCCTTACTGAATTATAGGTGAGGAAGATTTTTCTTCCTCTCCTAAAATTTCCATATCAGTGTCTTGACGTAGCTGCTAACAGAAGGATTCCCGAGTGAGTGGCTTTCGATAGAGACGAACTCGGTGGCCATTTACCTTGAATGCATATCCAGAACCGTCAATTGTGATCAGAGTGAGGGTCCCATTATCATGTACTTTCTGGATTTCGTATGGTCCTAACCATCGAGTCTGAAGTTTCCCTGGGAAGTTCTGAAACCAAGAGTCATATAACAGAGCCCAGTCTCTTTCGTGAAAGACTTTGTTCTTGATAAGTGCATCATGCCATTTAGCTCGCTGCTGTTGAATAAGTGTTGTATTTTGTAATGCAGAGAGCCTGATTTCGTCCAATTCATTAATCTGTTGTAATCGATTGATTTGTGCCTCACTTAGATCTAGGCCAACTTCCTGTGCAGTTCGTAGTGTTTGGATTTCGAATTCTATGGGGAAAATAGGTTGTTTTCCAAACACTAATTGATAGGGTGAATAACCTGTGGTACTTCTCCATGCGGTCCTATAAGCCCACAGTGCTTTAGGTAATCGGGCGGCCCAATCACGCCTATGTGATGCAATGGTTTTTGTTAAAATTGATTCTATTACCTTGTTGCTACTTTCTACTTGCCCATTCGCCTGCGGGTGATATGGGGTAGTAATTTTATGCTGGACATGATAATTGTTAAGTGTTGCAGCTATTTTATTTCCAGCAATTTGTGGTCCTCCATCTGTAATTATTTCTCTCGGAAGTCCATAACGTACAAAAAAATGGAACAAGAACTGTATTACAGAATATTCTGTAGCTCTAGGCAATGATTCGGCCTCGACCCATTTGGTAACATAGTCTGTCGCCACCAAGATGTATGTTCTATGATTTGATCATGGATTGATGGGTCCAACGAAATCAATAGCCCATCGTTCAAATGGCTCAATGACTAATTGTGGCCTCAGATGCATTTCGTCAGCTTGACTAGGTTGTCCTGCTCGTTGGCAGCTGTCACAGGCTTGGGCAAATTTTTT
This sequence comes from Pinus taeda, assembly GCA_000404065.3. Taxonomy (NCBI): domain Eukaryota; kingdom Viridiplantae; phylum Streptophyta; class Pinopsida; order Pinales; family Pinaceae; genus Pinus; species Pinus taeda. Next base: position 6,268 of record APFE030690892.1, on the reverse strand, counting down.
CGCATCTTTGAAAATTGTAGGCCAATAGTATCCTGTCTGCAATACTTTATGGTCTGTTCTCTTTTCAACAAAGTGTCCCCCGCATAGTCCGTCATGACAGGCTTTTAAAATTTCGAAAATGTCGTCTTCTCGAATACATCTCCTGATTTCCATGTCTGCCCCTGTATGGAACAAATAGCCCCCAATCCACGAAAATAGAGTACTCTTCTGAACAATCTGCTTACGTTTGTTAGGGGTTAGGTGTTTTGGTAGCTTACCTACTGCAAGGTAATTGGCAACATCAACATACCAGGGTGTTCGAACAGCAACAGCAAACAGGTGCTCATTAGGAAATTGATCTTCCACTGCTGCTGTTTCAATTGATTTTGGTATTCGTGAGAGAAAATCGCCTACAGGGTTCTCCTTGCCAGGTCGATCCTTGATTGTGATATCGAACTCCTACAATAAGATCAACCATCTAGTTATTCTAGCATTTGTAACAGGCTTATTTGCCAAATATTTGATAGCAGAATGATCTGTATATAACATAACGGGATAGCCTGTGATATAATGTCTAAACTTATTAACAACATGTATTACAGCCAAGAATTATTTTTCAGTGACAGTGTAATTTAATTCAGTTGAGGATAAATTTTTGCTGATATAGTAGATAGCATATGGTCTTTTATCCTCTTCCTGCCCCAGGACTACACCAATTGCTATATCCGAGGCATCAGATGAGATTTGGAATGGTAAATTCTAGTTTGGTCCTCGAAGGACTGGAGCTGTTGATACAAGCTTCTTTAATTCCTTGAAAGCACGGTCACATTTTTCTGTCCACAAGAAATCAACATTACCTGTTAGAGCATATAGAGGTGCAGCAATGTGTGAGTAATTTTCTATAAATCGTCTATAATACCCAGAAAATCGAAGAAAGCTACGTACCTCTGTTTGAGTAGTGGGGGTGGGGATAAGCAAAAGTATTTGAATTTTGGCTGGGTCTACCTGAATGCCAACTGCTGAAACATAGTGTCCTAGAATGAGCCCTTCTGTCATCATCATATAACATTTTTCGTGGCTTAAGCAAAGCCTAGTAGCGATGCAACGTTGTAGGACTTTTTCTAGAGTATCTAAAGCTGGATCAAAATCATCTCCATATGGTGTAAAGTCATCCATGTACACCTCAAGTCCATCATTTATTAAATCTGCAAAGATGCTAAGAACAACCCTTTGGAATGTAGCAGGAGCATTACATAGGCCAAAGGGTAGAACTCGATAGGCAAACGTTCCCCAAGGACAAGTAAAAGTAGTTTTATCTTGGTCTTCAGGGGCAATCTGAATCTGATTGTATCCACTGAAGCAGTCCAGGAAAGAAAAGAATTTCTTTCCTGCTAAAGTGTCCAATACTTGGTCTATGAATGGGAGAGGGAAGTGATCTTTCTGTGTGGCTTTATTTAACTCTCTGTAATCCACACAAATCCTCCATTTTCCATTCTTCTTGGGTACCACCACCAGCGGAGAGACCCATTTACTATCGGAAATAGGATAGATAAAATTAACATCTAAAAGTTTCTGAAGTTCAGCTTTTACAACCTCTTTTAGATGAGGGTTGAGTCTTCTTTGCGGTTGACGAACAGGTCTTGAATCTTTTTCTATATAAATGTGGTGGGTGCATAATTGAGGATCAATCCCTTTCATATCAGGGTAATCCCACGCAAATGCTTCTTGATACTTTTGTAACAGATGGACGAGCTTTGTTTCTTGTTCTGGTGTGAGGTTGGCATTGATATTTAGAGTCTTACCCGGTTCAATTTCCACTACTTTACTGTTGGCAACAACAGTCACAGGTATTGTTTGGTCATGCACATATTTCAAAGGATCTTCTTCTAGTTCACTATAAAATGCTGCTTCTATCATGAAACATTGTGTGTGAGATCTAGATTCAGTTTGACTAATGAAATTATTGATGGCATCGTCTTCTGTTTGGTATTTAAAGTCTAGAGCCTTCTGTACAGTCAATGGGGATCTGATATTGTTAGTAAGGTATGACACAGGATGCTGGTTAGTTTTGATCATTGTAAGACTTGGCTGTGCTGGAGGGTATAGAACTAGATTTTTAATATCTGGTCCTCGAGTTATGGTCATGTTTCCCTGCCGAAAACCAATGTAAGCATCGGCAGTAGCAAGCCAAGGTCTACCTAGAATTAGCGGATGTCCATCCAGTCGGGCTTTTAGATTAATTATCAGGAAATCGGTTGGGTATTCCCAGGAATCTACAGAGACCATGACGTCGTATAGAGTACCCTCTGGTCGAACTACAGATCGGTCTGCCAATTCTAACAAAGTAGAGGTAGGTTCTACCGATGTAATGCTGAGCTTTTGGCAGGTAGAGGTTGTCAAAATATTGATTGCAGCTCCTAGATCAACTAAAGAATTAGTCAGGGTCTGACCATAGATTTGAACAGTTACAATTGGATTTCCGGGATCTTCATATTTAATGGGTGTCTTTTTTCCTGATAACAGGTCAGATAAAGTACCGACTACTTGGACTTTTGGGTTAGTAGTTGTATTCCTCCTTGATTTTTTTATGCACAATTCTTTTATAGCTTTTGCGTATATAGGGATGTCTTGAATGGCTTGGAGGAATGGAATTCTTATGTACAGATTTTGTAACTCTCCCAGAATGTCAATGTCTGGATATTGCACCAGTCGTGGTATGACTAATCGTTCCGAGAAAGGAGGAGAGGATGTACTTGCTTGATGATGGGTCTGTTGCTTATTTACACCCTCTTGTTGTAACCGTTGTTCTATTGGTAATTGATCTTCAATGTGGACTGTTTTATCTCCCGCTGTTTCTATTATACGTCCAGATCCTAACTTAAGATCATTGCACTCCCTTAGGTCAGGTCCGATTTTTGATGTTTCCATGATTTGGAGGGATTGGACCAGTCTATTATTTGGATCGAGATTGGGTTGGGCTGGGAGTTGCGGTCTCAGATTAGACTGGGGGTTTTGTTGTAAAGCTGGAAGAGTCGGTTGAGGGAGTGGAATAGTTCCTATTGGCTGATATGTCGATTTTGGCCAGTTTGTCTACCAGGGTGAACCTTGTGAAGTAGGGGGGATCCATTGTGGAGGATATGAGTTATTCTGCCAATATGGTGCGGCGTAAGAAAAATTCGGCCAGCCAAATTGGCTTGAAGGGTTCATCCACGGATTTGGAGAGGGAAACGACTGTGATGACCAACTCGGGAATGGGGGTTGAGATTGGTTTTGCCACATATTATATTGCTGAGCATTATAATGCGGAGGCTAGAAAGAAGAAGTTGGGTCTGAAAACATACCAGATTGCCTTGGTTGCCATTGGCGACGCTGGTTAATGAAGTATGCTGATTCTGGTTCTTCTTCCGCTTCCTTATATACTGCCTTCAATCCAGGAAGTGAGGGGCAGCTCTCAGTAAGGCAATCTTTTGTACAAATAGCACATGTTTGAACTGCATCCAGTGGACATTCCTTGTGGCTATGTTTTCTTCTACATCGGGGGCATAAAATCCCTAGATTTTGTTCCGCCTCCATCTACTTCTGTTTAGCCTGCACAATATCAAGTTGTGTAGTTAATGTCCCCAGAATATCAGTTTTAAAATTTTCTAATAAATTTCCAAGTTCTACACGTGTTACTCCTTCTGTTGATATTTTGTTATCTCTGACAAACCGATCATATTCTGCTGTTTTTATCCTTGTGCTGCCCCTTGAACTCTTGATACATAAATCAATGATGTCAACAAAATTCTCTTGATAAATATCCCCTTTTCCCATGATATTTAATGTTTCAATCCACTGTTCTTTCATGCCTCTGATCAATGCAGTTTTTAACACATTATCAGGCAGAGGTAGTGATGCATAAGGGGATCTCTGTAAATTATACTGGAAACGTTCTACGTATTCTTCTAACATTTTATTTGGTAAGCTGTCATTTGGAAAATTTCATCTTTTAATTCTCTAGACCTACAATAATCTTGATATTTCTTTAGGAAAGATTCTTTCATTTGTTCCCAGTTATTTATGACTCCACCACCTAAACCCATAAACCATCTTAGATCCGCCCCTTTCAAAGTGGAGGGGAACAATTTTAATTTCTGGGTGTCAGTAGTGTAATCATATCCCCTACATAGCACATCGAATTCAAATAAGAATGCATCAGGGTCCTCTGATGTAAGTCCATGAAATGTAGGGATGTGTTGAAGAGGGATTGCTTTCATGGGCGCATTTGCTGCGGAATCCACTATAGGATATTGCAATGTAGAAGTTTGAGTATTTGGATGATTCTGCGCCATAGGATCGAATATATGCCAATAACCTTCTGGGATTTCTAGGAGGATATTCCTAGGTTGAGAAGGAACGACCTTGGCATGGATTGTTTTAATAACACTTCCCCTATCTGGAATTTCTATCTGAGGAAATGGGATGTCTTCAATAATAATTTTTACCGCGCTCCCCTTATCTGGGCTATTCAACGGCTGGATTATCCTAGTAGGAGACCTTGGCTCTCCTACTTCCCCTCTTTCCCCTTCTCCTTCACAAAGATTGCTTAGATTCCCTTCCTGTAGTCGTTCTGGAACATAATTTTCAATTTCTTGAAAGTCCTATTCATCAGTCTGACTATGCACCTCAGCAAAGGCTCCAGATGGTGATGTTGTGGCCTGAAGGGAGCTAGTAGGTTGTTTAGAATTAATATTTCTGGGGCCTACTGACGGCTGAGATTCATTTTTCTTATAGATTTCGTCTATGAAGGTTGTTCGTCCAAGGTTCACCAGCCCTTTGGCCTTTTCGGGTTTGGATGGAGGTTTGATATTCCTTTCTGGCTTTTTCTGCTTAATCATGCACTCTAATAAACTATTAAACCCTATTCAACCAACAATTCTGCTAGGGGAGCGGACGATGGAGCAGGGCTTTTACATGCTTCATATGTAGGTTCTTACCTTCCGTTTTTAAGATCCAACTCTCCCCTAGCGGATTTACGCACTACTCTGTAAAGGGAAAATGGCTATACTCTTTCCCTGGAAACGGTGCCAAAATGTAGAGCTATAACTAGGGTCTCCTACACCTCTAATTATCCTACATTAATAAATCAATCCGGGAACGTTTTGTTATTGAAAAGAGTAACTCAATCCGAGGCTATTTGTCTGAGTAATGCTTAGTAGTATAGTGTTCAGAAAATACAAGAGTAAACAGATGCTAAACTATAACTAAATTACTCCAAAAAGATAGAATCACACAAGACAGTTTATCAGTCAAGGGTACGGAAGCGATAACCCATCCCTCTAGAAACTGATGGAAAGGAAATTAGAGCATGGACCATAGGTCTGGGAGCTAGGCAGCGTCTGCTGAGGCTCACTACAGCCTTAGACCTTCTCTCACACCAAAACAGAAAATGCACGTAAACGGAACGACAGCAAGTAAAATGGAACAACAAATAGGAAATGGAACAACAAATAGGAAATGGAACAACAGTAAATGGAACAACAATCAAAAGAACTAAATCTCGCGAGTCAAAACCAACTTACTCACACTCTGATATGAAATAACACTCTTCTCTCTTAAAGCAAACTGGATGGAATATACTTTATGGAACGACACTCATTAATGGCAGTAATCGACCATGTATGCACACCTCGCATTAATATAGTAATCTGACAATTAAGGGTAATACGACTATGTTTCCAGACAGAATAACATTACTTTCAGATTCCAATAATCAGGATTTCAAATGAATCAAATGACAGTAATATTCAATACAGACGTTGTTGGAGAGGTAAATCCCCTCTACGGATAGAGGCGATCCCTACTAGCCCAGAATGGGTCTAGCAACAATCAAACAATGCTATCACGCAAGTTCCTAATTGCAAATAAAGAGTAG
>APFE030690891.1:0-101277 GCA_000404065.3 Pinus taeda | reverse complement strand
TTGAGGTGAAGAAATCCCTGCCAAAGCATGCAGTGAAATAACTGGTTCGTCAGGGACATTGTCCTTTTGGTTTTCCTCATCTACTGCCTCAGGTTCCTCAAGTGGTGGATCTTCCTCTGATGAGCTGTAATCAATGGCATCAATTTGAAAAAAATTGGGCTCCTTGCATTTGTGACCTGGGGAGTATTTTTCATCACAGTAGTAACATAATCCCTGCTTTCTTCTTTCGGCCATTTCTGCGGGTGACACCTTTTGAACCTTAAGTGTTTGAGTCGTGCTGTGAGCCTGTGGGGGGCGACCCTTGGCGGTGAAATTTGGGCGAATGTGGTGGGCTGCTAACGCACGTTCCACGTTATGAGCTACCTTGCAAGCCTCCATCCATGTGGGAGGGTGGTGCAGTTGGATGTGGGCTTTTATGGCCTCTTTAAGACCGCTGATAAAACATTTTGTGTAGAACACATCTGAGAGACCCCTAGTGCGGAATGCTAAGGCTTCAAAGGCTGTAATATATTCATCCACTGTGCTAGTCTATCGGAGCTTAGTAAGGTGACCCAAAAAAGAAGATTCCTGGTCAAAGCGGTCTGTAAGAGCTTTTTTCAAGGTGGCCCAAGTCATAAAAGGTGCATTGCAACGTTGATTCCATTCCCACCATTGCCACCTTTCATTGTACAAGTACATGCTCCCCACCATAAGCTGAGTCTCATTATCTAAGATGTTATTCAGATTGAAATACTGCTCCATTTGTGCTATCCATGCTACCGGGTGAGAACCATCAAATTTATGCATATCCAACTTGGGAGGTCACGGACGGGGTTGTTGTTGGGGGCCACAGAGGTGAAGAGAATGGCTAGACTCACCCTCACTGTGTCCATTGCCAGTATACGCCTCCTCATGGGCTTCCTCCTTGCCCTTCGGGATTATGCTTGGGATTAGGTGAGTTAGTTTGTCAATATGATTTTGGAGGGATTGCAAGGATTGTTCAAGTTTGTCCATCCTCTCATTGGCCATAACTTGAGCTCTAGTTTCTACCATGCACCGTCCTGATGTTCTTGAAATGTGGGACCGCCCAATTTTTTTTTTACTAAGAATTGAATGGTACCACCGTGCGCAGCTCGTCATCCTGATTTTGATGGGCTAGGTCACCAATAAGCGCCCCGGAGTTTTACTCCTTCCTTATGAATACTGCAGTCGCCGAATCCTCAAAATGTCAATGCTGCCAAAAGTCCTGTGAAAATCATGCTCTGGTATAGGAACCCCACACAACTACTCAGATCAAGTGGATCTGAGAGATCTGAATGGTGGCTTAGACAGCTCTGAGCAGTGGCACAGATTGCTGCTACAGATCTGATGGATCTAATAGATCAGACTGCTGTCTGCTGCTGCTGCACCCTTTTGCGCAAGCGGATCTGGTAGAGATGATGCGTGATCCCAAGATAGGAAAGGGAACTATGGTCTCGAGGGGTGTCAGGTGCTACAGATCGCAATATACATAAGTGTTTGACAGTAGTACTCGGCCCAATGTTTCAGGGCTCTAACTAAGGAGGATCAACCGTACCCTTAGCCGTACAACCCGACTACCCTATTGTATGAGCGAGTAATCTCTCCGAGTGCTGTTCTCGGTGTACTGTAGCAGCAAGACGGCTGACAGTTTATCTATGGCTAGGTTGTAGAGGAGCTAGGGGGCTTCCGATATACCCAAAAGGTACTTGGAAGACAGTCCATACGCAGTTCTGTCTAATGCACTACTACCTGAAGGGGTACCCACAGGGGTTACAAGGGAGTCCAACAAGCGTGACCACCTCTTGTATTTTCTGCATGCATGCCTCCCCAAATCTGCAAGTTTATGTGCTCAACGACAGATCCCGTGGTTTAAAGACGCCGAAACACGTCTCTAGCCAAAAAAAAATCTGCGAAGAAATGGAGATCCCACCGGCCCTGGAAAGTGCTCTGATACCACTTGTTATGCTCTTAACCTGCAAAAAGATACCCAAATACAGAATATGCGAAGAAAGATACCCAGAACAGAGAATAATGAGAGTCAACAGCAAATATTTTATTATTCAGAAAGCAATGTTCACTGGCCTCTTTGAGGGGGCAACCTCCAATAGAGCAGAGCTCAATTCAAAAATAAGACACGATGCTCCTCGCAGGGAGTCTCTATCTTTTATATATGATTCATACATGCAATACCATGGGTTTTATTAATACCATCTATCTAATACCATGGCCCATTTGCAACTAACTATGGTCCCATCATTAATTGTGGGTTAACCACTTACAATTATTAATATGGGCTTTATTGACTCTTTATTATGACGTGATCCCAGTACATAAATAAGGGGATTAGGGTGGGACCCTAACACTCTAATCTCTTTCTAGTTTTTTTTCAAGGCCTAAAAGATGTTATAAAAATGGGATAAATGCATGGAAGTCAAGTTGAGGGTCTACCCTAGGCTTAGACTATCATTTCTGCTTCAAACGTGTTTAAACATGGTTTCCTATAGTTTTTACAGGAATTACTACAGGATGTCCAAGTTCTCATCTAATGACATTTTGAAGGTTTTAGAGGTATCCAAATGGTGAAAAAGGTAGCAGAAGGTTGGAAATGGATGTGGAATGCCTTGCCAAACCGAAAAATATTCAAGAGCCCATCTTGAATAAGGGGAAGAAGGCAGGATAATGGTCTAAAAAAGCACTGTGATTTTTCTATGCACAAGCAGTTTTGAAAAAATGAGTGAAAATGGAATGAAGTTTTCAAGGGAGAGGCTATAAATGAAATGGATATAAAAGCCAACAAAGTTCACTTACAAAGAGGAAAGTTATTTTTTTTCTTGAAAGGTTGTTAAAAAGTCATGAAAATAACTACATTTTTTTGCTTGTCCTTGCATAACTTACAACCAAAATTCTTAAGAGAAAGGAATGAGGAATGCACAAGAGAGAGACCACCAAGGCCATGAAGGAAGCACAATGAGGTCACTAAGTTGCTCAGAGGATGAACAACACTTTCAACAGAGGGGGTATGATGGTCCTGTAAATTAGATGTAAACCAAGGCCCATTAGACAATCCTTCAGCACATTAAACCTCTATTTCTGCATTAGATAATGTATTTTTAACTTTAATATCATTAGGAATGATTATGAATAATTGCATTTTTGTGCCTAATATTATTTATTTTTGTCGGATATTATGTGAGTATTGGGTAGGTTATGGAGATTTGGAGGAGGAAATAATTTAGAGACTTTCTCCCTACTACAGGAGGATCAATATTAAATAATAAATCAACAATATATTCTGCAAATATGGCACAAATTGTGGAGCTCCGGTGATTGAGAAAATCTAGGAATGCGTTCCCTCCCATTTAATGTAGATTCCTAGTATTGAGAACCAGCTCTACTAATGAAGGGAGATTGATTGGGAAATCTTCCTCATTTCATGGGGAATGATTCCTAATCATATTGTATAAGTAACAAGTCGAATTTTCCTCTAGGTAGGGATTTTTATTACTCTTCTTGTGGAGAGAACTCATAGTTTTGCAACTCCATTGCAACTTATTGCATGGATGTAATTGTATTGATGGAAATAATTAATATTGGTGACATGTTCAGCTTCTAGATATTGGTATCCTCCATATGACTTTGAGTTTCCTTGGGCTTGGCCATCTCAGGAGCCTCAGAGCCCTTTTGTATCATTTTATTTTCTCTTTTCACTTCTTATTCACATGCATATATTGTTCTTGTCTTTTTTCTATTTTTGCATTTATTATTAATGATTTCTTGTTGTAAGATTGGATTAAATGGTTGAAGTAAGTTATTTTTCAGGATCACAAGCATCATTCCATCCTTGGAACAACTTTATGAGGTCATAGTAATCATTGAACTACTTGGATTAGTTTTCTTATTCCGAAATCTAGATTTCTAGAACTCCTTTGTCGCAAATAGAAATAAATTTTGCTTTTTTTTTAAAGCACGGTAATGAGATTCAATCATGTTAGTTCAACTTACATTAGATAAAAAAATAATTATAGTTAATAAAAAAAGTTACCCCATTGCATTTGCACTTGATTAGATTAGGCATTTAATATATTTACTAGCTCACTAGTTCTTGAATTTCTAGATTTTAGACTAGTCATTCTCTACCATTTTTTAGCATGGGTTAATAGAGGTAATTTTGAGTGATTCCACTTAGAATGGAGACCTAAGACATCCTAGTTAATAAAAAAATTTATCCAATCCAATTTGGATTTTATTTTCTTGGTCATTCGATGAATTATAACTTCCTCTAGTAAATTTGTAACATCATGTAGTTTCATGTAGTATTCTTCCAGCGTGTATATACTTGCCCATATTTTCTAAAAAAGATGGGTATTGGTCCCTTAGCATTGAATCATGACCCCTAGGATTTAAATGAATTATTAGGGAATACAAAATATTGCTAAGGATTTGCCTTTTTACCGATGCAAAACATTTCAGCAATTTGTGCTAATTGACAGATTTATGGATTTGATAATACAATGATGATTTTCTTGATTTCCACCTCTAATGAACTTTGTTAATGGATATAAAATCTTTGAAATGTAATGGTTGAAATTTAGTTCATGATATTTACTTTCTACAATTAGAATAGGTTTATTTCCTTGCACTTTCTTTCTTGCAATAGGTTGAGGTTTCCATTTCGAGCATTTCATTTTCTGCAATTAGTTTAGGATTTGACATTAGTACACGCACTCCATTACATGATGACAAAAAAGGAATGATACATTGCATGTTGCACATATAGTGTTGGTACCTCTTAAGTTTATATGAACCTCGAGCTGATAATTAAAATTTGTAGCCTTGGGCATTGCAACATTCTTGTTGCAATACCGAGGCTCATCACCCTCAAAGACAAAGCCTTCAAAGAAAAGATATATTCATTTATCAAAAGCCTTTTCATGGCTATTGCTTTTCTTACATAAATTTTGGGCATAAAGCCATGGATTGTAGATGGCATGAAAGAAAACAGAGTGTATGGAGTAGTAGTAGGAGAAAGAACATCGGCAATAATAGAGGCCTTGATAGGAATGATACTGAGTATAGCAATCATTTTCCCCCATTATTAAGTGATTTGAAATGCTACAATTGTGGCAATTTTGGGCATAATTCAGAAAATTGTAGGTATAGCAGCGTGAAGCATGCCTCTCAGAATATGCATGCAAATATAGAAATTCAGGTTTCGAAGACAAAAAAGGAACAATAGAACGAGGCAATACAAGCTTGTCTTTAGCATTTTGTGTCAAAGGATAAAATTGAAAAAAGGAGAAATAATTCAGGAGAAAATCAGGAATATATGGAGAAATAAAATAGAAAATAAATAGGAATGTCCTCTAGCCATGCGTAGCTAAGAAAAGGCCCAAATATGGGCAAAGGAAAAGATGGGAAGAAATGATGTTGCTATGACTCGGCTAATGAAGGTTTGGATGAAGAAAGAGGAACATTTTCTCAAGGGAAGAAAAACCTCTATTTCTCTTTAGTAAATGAAGAGAATGGCCTGAATGGAGGTTGAATAAGTTAGATTGAAACTTAAAAAATCTTACATAGAGAGATACATATGAACATTGAAGGTATGACCAAGTCCCTTGTTGATTATAGTAATAAATTGGTTTATTTCAAATGTATCAGCATAGTAAGAGAAAGGAGAGAGCATCCAACATGATTGGAATGGGAGTACACAACAATATTCTATGTTGTGAGAAGAAGATGAGCTACAACAAAAGTGTGGAATGACAAGAAGATCATGGTCAAGTCAGGACCACAGGATTTGTCCGCAAGAAGATGAAATAGATCAAAGGGCATTGGATCGGGGGTTCCAAGTTGCTTCATTTAGCAGTAACAGACAACAATTTTTAACCTTAGGAAGAAGTATTACATAGGATATGAAAGGTTTGCATCTTGGGTGAAACACCCTTATCTCATTTAAGTTGTGAATTTAATTTTTCCTAGTAGTCTTGTGTTCATGAACACATTTGGTACAAACTTTGAATGTCCCTCAGCTCTCAATTGGTAGCACTATGTCAAATGGTAGTCTGGGTTCATATGGACCAACCTTTTGTGAAAATGAGCATTAAATTTTTTAAGATTGTGCTTGGTATTTTCTCCATTTTGTATAAACGTGTTGGTGCAATTTGTGTCATTTAAGCATAATTCCCTTTTCTAGAGAGGTATGAAGTTAGGGGGAGTAGTTATGATTATTAATGTTTTATAATGATTTTAGTTAAAACTAACCAAATATGTGTAATCATGTATATTTTTAATATAGTTGACAATGTTTCTTCAGTTAAACTATTTTTTAAAGGACACATGTCAATCCCAAGTTGAGAACATATTAAATTACACATATCCCTCATACTAAATTGTAGAATGAGCCTCTTGGCACAATTAAAATTATGGAAGTCCTATAGAAAAATAGACATGCGTGACTTAATGAATAAAAAGAAATCCATTGTTGGTAATGTAATATGTGGTGGAGATAAGAAGAATTCAAAAAAAATAATTTATATAATTATATAGAGAACCACTAAGATATATTAATTGCTAAATATAATTTAGGACACTGTCATCCTCACCTCAATGACATTGATTGATAATAGAATGTGAAATAAGGGTAGAAACATCACAATAAGTCACTACTTAGAGCGTCATTTTTCAATTATAAAATAAATATAAAATATATATAATTTAAGCTTTGATTTTCCACTAAAAAAAGATATCATTTGATGAAAAATTATTAAAAAAAAGGCAAAAGGATCAAAAATGAAAATCAAAAACAAAATTCAAAATTATTAGCATTAAATAGATTAGTAGTTAAGGTGATTCTATCTTGATTTATATATTTCATTTTGGAAGAATGATTTTTTCTTGAATGCATCAATTAGAGGCACATAGGCTATTACTAACACTTATCAACTTCATGCGAATATATAAATCACCAACCATAGAGACCTGTCCTAGCAACAAAGAACTAATGAGAATGGATCATTCACTAACTACAAAGGCCATTTTTAGACCTTAGGGATCACCTAAATGGATAAACTACCATCCATAAAGACCACTTGTGTCCCTAAAAGACATGATGACAATAGATCAACTACCAACAATAGACTAGTATCCCTTAAAAACTTATGGGAATTGATCAACCATAAATCACACAAGACAATCATAACGCCCTGGGAGTTAATGTAAATAGATCCATTGCCACTATAATGGTCATTAATAGCTACAAAGGAATCTATGGGAATGGATGAACTAGAAACAATGGAGGCCATTATTAACACCTAACAAATCGATGGGAATGGATTAACTAATGTTCATAGAGATAATTTGTAACTCGAATGGACTCAATGAAAATGTATGAACTTCAAACCACAAAGGCCATTTTTAACCTCTAAGGACTCAATGTGAATGGATTAGCAACCAATTGTAGAGGCCAATCATAACCTCAATGAGTTTAATGGGAATGGATTATTGCTAGCCATTTCCAGGCAAGGGGTAACTCCATGAATGTGATTGTGTATTTTCATTAAGAGATAATTGATAAATACTTTAAAGGGATACTCCTGGAATTCAAATTTTAGTCTCTCTTCACCTTCCTTATTTTTTGTATTTACAGTATTTACATAGATCTCCTAATCCCAAAGATTAGGTGTCAACATTCCCCCCCAATCTGAAGGGATGTTGGTGAGTCCAAGCATCATTATGAATATTTCAAATTTTTCCCTTCTAAGCACTTTGGTAAAGATGTCTATAATTTGCTCATTTGTGGAACAATGTTGTAGGTGGATTATTTTGGCCTCAACATGATGTTGAATCATACAGTATTTTTTCTTGATGTGCTTCATGCAATCATGGAACTTTGGGTTCTTGTCCAACTTTATTGAAAAAGTGTTGTAAAAAAAAAAGAAGAGTTAAATGCATTTTTTTCTCCTCCAAATATTCTAGAATTTTCCTCAACCATGCAATTTCCTTTGTTTCTTTAGCTGCTACCACATATTATACCTCAGTTGTGGAATCTACTATCACTGATTGTTTCTGTGACCTCAAGGAGATAGCTCCCAATCCAATTCTCATAACATAATTTGAAGTAGATACTCTAGTTTCTTTATCTCCATCGGAATCTGAATCAAAGTATCGAATCAAGTTGAAGCCATCCATGTGTGTATACTTGAGTCCAAAGTCTTGAGTTTCCTTCAAGTACTTTTGAACTCTTTTTGTAGCCGACAAATGACCCTCACAAGGCTTTTGCATAAACTTGGAGAGGATTCCAACAACAAATAAAATTTTTGGTCTGGAAATAATAAGGTAGTTGAGACTTCCTACGAGTTGTGTGTACTTTGTTACATCCTCAAATTCTTTTCCTTCGGTGGATGTGAGATTTAAGTTCTATTCCATTAGAGTAGTCAAAGGATTGCACTCATTCATGCCAAACCTATTCAACAGATCTCCAATCGACTTCCTCTGAGAGAGGAATATAAAATTCAGATGTTGAGTTACTTCGATACTAAGGTAGTAGTGAACAAAGCCTAAAACTATCATTTCAAAACATTTTCTTAGTTCTTTCTTTATGGATGCAATGTAGTTCTCATTCTTCCCTGTCATCAAAAGATCATCTACATACACCACAAGATATACAACTATTTTGCCAACTTACTTGATAAACAAAGTTGCAACATCAAGATCACAATGTTTGAAATTGATTTTCAAAAGATGCTCAACCAATTTCTTGTACTAGGCTCATGGTGCTTGCTTGAGGCCATAAAATGATTTTACAAGCTTGCATAATTTGTATTCCTGACCTTCCATAATAAATCCTTCTAGTTCGGACATAAAAGCATTATCTTTCAGATCTCCATTCAAGAAATTAGTTTTTACATCCATTTGATGGAATTTCCAACTGTTTTCAAATGCCAAAGCAAAGATTTTTTGGATGATAGCCCATTTTTCTGCAAGGGAAAATATTTCCTCATAATCAACCCCTTCCTTCTATGAAAAAACCTTTTCCACAAGCCTGACTTTATGCTTTTCAAGTAAGCAATTTTATTTATACTTGTTCCTGAAGACCCACTTGTAACATATTAGCTTGGTTCCCAATGGAGGATCAACCAGCTTTCAGGTGCCATTCTTTATCTAATCATCATATTCTTTCTGCACCACTTCTTTCCATTCATCATGAGAAATGGATTATTTGAAGGATGTTGGTTCAAAATATGTAAAAAAAATTATTTCACAATCATAAGAAACATCCATATCAAGAGGTGAATTAGGATTGTCTACATCACCTCTATTTTGTCTTGTTGAGATTATTATTCTTACCTTTCCAACCTCATTAGGAAGAACACATTTAGATGCTTTTTTCATCCATTTTGGAGGATGTTTATGAGATGGCCCAAGCTCTTTAGTTGGTTGAGATGGGGTTGAATCAAGAGTTAGTCTCCAAATTATGTCAATCATATCAGTCAAAGTGTCATCATTGGTTGGAGCTTCATCTAGGGGAGAGAGTGCGTCAAAAGAATGTTCCACGGATTGAACTAGTATAGGGATCGCCGCTTCAATATGGAATCTCATTATCAAACTATTGAAAATATTTTGCATGTCTGAATCTATCCAAGTGATCAAGTTGTCGCTCAACAACTTTGTTAGTCTTGGAAGATTCAAGAAATATCACATATCTAAGTATTATAAATTTCTTAGTCACTTCATAAGAGAGATGGTATGCTTTGGAGGTATTTGAGTACCCTAATAAGATACATTTGTGACTCCTTTCTTTGAGTTGTTTTCTCTGTTCCTTGGGTATCAAGGCATAACAGGTGGAACCAAAAACATTGAGATGCCTCACCGAAGCAATGTGGCCATACCACATTTCATAGGGAGTCTTGTTTCTTATAGCATGAGATGGACACCTATTATTTATACACATAACACATATAACTACATCAACCTAAAACATCAACTTAACATTCTTGAAAAACATCATCGAATGTACCATATTTAAGATTGTCGTGTTCATTCTTTTAGCTACTCTATTCTATTAGGGATTATAAGGCATGGTTTTTGGATGTTTAATCCCATGTTGGTGAAGATAGTTTTCAAATTCATTTGAAGTATATTATTTTCCATTATCATTACGAATAAATCCAATATGAGATTGTGCATCATTTTCAATCCATGCATGAAATTTTTTGAATGTTTCCAATGCTTCATATTTGTTCTTCAGTAACTAAACCCAACACATTCTGGTGTAGCCACCAATAAATGTCATCATATATTTATTACCATTTACAAAAGGAACATGAATTGGGCCACATAAATCAGAATGAATGAGTTCAGGATTTCTATGTGTTTTGGAATGAGAATCATGAAAAGATTGTTTGTTGTGCTTTCTTAATATACAAGCATCAAATTTCTTAAGTGTCCTAGGAATAGATGGAAACTAGTAACACCATTTTTCTTCAACAAATGAAGGTTATCATAGTTCATATGTCCAAATATAACATGCCATAAAGACTTGATATAAGTGTACCTTCATCATAGTGATAATTGTACGAAACAATTTGTGCACAAGCACAAGTTCCTTGCAGCTCCAGAAATATTTATTCTTCTATCCCATACATGACAAGTGAGCAATCCGATGTTTTTCTAACCTCAACCTTGCCATGAAATATGTGAATGGATTTTCCTTGCTGGCACATGTGGACCAAAGACAACAAGTTTCTTCTCAGCTCCGAGAGGTATAAAACATCATGTAGAAGAATGTCTCGAAGAAGAGGCAGTGAATTATTCAAATAAATCAATATTGTTAGTGAAATATTCAAAGTTGCTCCTAAATCAAGCAGCCAATCATATTTCCATAAAGCAAGTGAAGCATTGAATAAGTCTTCAATTTAGGGAAAATTTTAAGAACCCCCCCTAAATTTACATGTATAATAAATGGGCGAATCTCCATGGTATATAGGAAAAATGGAAGGCGATTTTATCAATAATATGATATGTATATATAATTTTTTGGCGAATTTCTCACCAGGCATGGCGAATATTTTACTCAATTATAAAATCTTGTGTTGATTGAATACACAAATGAAATCATTTCATTTCTTTAAAATATCTTTTGAAATCAAAATTACATATTCGATAATCTAGTGGGTGTAAGATAAAATTCACCCGTGCCATTCACAGAAATCATGAGAAAAAACCTAATACTATATATAAAACCAAGAAAAAATCAAATTCATCACTTCTAGGGACCTCATAACCACCCTGCCAATACACAAGTATGTTCCTCTTTGCAATTAGAAAAACTACCCAAATTACAATCGGTTTACTCCACTTCTAGGGACCTAGTAACCACCCTGCCAATACACAAGTATGTTCCCGTTTGCAATTAGAAAAATTACCCAAATTACAATCTGTTTACTCCAGCATATGTTGGAAAGTTATAGAAGGATGACTAGTGCAATCAATCCATTCTTTTAGCCCTGGATTTGTTTCATTTTAAAATAGAAGTATACAAATATACTTGTCCAATGTCTATGCTTTAACCATTCACCTTAAGATGTTTTTACAATATAATTTCCTAAGTCTATTTAATATCTTCATTATCATAAAAACCAACCTATATCCATCTTAACTCCACATCTACCACTTTTAGGGGGATGAAATCTATTTATCCCTCTGAGCACTTGGTAGACCCAGAATTAAGATGGATCTAAGATAGAATTTCCCCTTTAAATAGTCTATGCTCGCATGAATACCATGGGTCAATACCATGGTTATCATAAACATGGAGCTTAAAAATTACTATTAGTAATTTATAAAAATTAATAAAATTAATAGTTGATTTTTATTTTATTTTTATCTTAACCAAGCTAAAATGTTTAACATACATTAAATTACAACATCCATTTTTACTCTTGATCGGATCAAATATTTTTTCACTCTATGCTAGTTTGCATATCACGATATTTGATACCTCTCTGGGTTAGTAGATCCAGAGTGTAAAGATGGATCTATGCTGGTTTAATTCCCCCATTTAAATAGGCTACATTCCAGGTGAATACCATGGGTCAATACCATGTGCCTTTTTTATTTTTATTAATACTAATTATTAGGGTTAATAATGTTTTTTTGCATGGTATTAATATAAAAAAATAAAAAAAATGTTTATTTGTTTACCATACCTCTCGTTTATTTATATTTTTATTAATTTACCATACCATTCATAAATACAAGGTGACTTATGGAGTAAATATAAAAAAATGTTTTATTTGTTTACTATACCTCTCGCTTATTTGTATTTTTATTAATTTACCATACCTCTTTTACAAATATGGTATTTGGCCCATAGGATTCACTTAAATAAAACCTCTTTCTTGAGCCTTCATAAATAGAACGAGGGTTATGGACTAAATATAAAAAGAGGTTTTATTTATTCACCATGCGTCTATTTTATTTATATTTTTATTTATTTACCATACCTCTCATTCATTATATTTTTATTAATTTACCATACATCTTTTATAAATATGGTATTTGGGCCTTTGGCCCATATGATTCACTTAAATAAAACCTATGGATTCACTTAAATAAAACCTATTCTTAAAAATGGGCGAATGGAAGGTTGTAACTCCTAATTTCAAGGGCTAAATTTACATTTTTTACCCTCTCCCTTAAAATACGGTGGGCTATTTGAGGTGATTTGTAAAAATGTACTATGATACAAAATATTCGCCCACTAAAAACTTAAAACCCCTTAATTTCGCCAAAGGGCGAACATTCGCCCCTAAAATCACCCCTACTTCAGTTACTCCAATGTTGCAATGTGCCACAACATAATGAGTGTACTCAGGAGCTTTTCCTTTCCTTTTACCATGTGTTTTACCCTTTTATTCATTACCATTTGCAATATGCCACTACATAATGAGTGGATTCACGCGCTTTCCTTTCCCTTTACCATGTGTTTTACACCTTTCTTCATTTCTTTCCTTCTCAATTTTGTCCCAAGGCAGCTTACATGTGGAAGCATCATGCCCATCTCTATTGCATCATATGAAATGATGATCAAACCTTTCTCCTTGGAAATGTATGCGCCACTCACCCCCTCTCTGCCCCCTTGCCTCTAAATTTTTTCCTTGCTTTTCCTCTTCGACCACCTCTTCCTCTAGAAGAATCTTGTGCATGATTATTCTCGTTCTATGCAAGGCTGATGCAGGGAAAACCCCACTCTACCCTGCAATCACCAAGATCTTCAACACTTGTATCATTGAAAGGCATCATCAAATTCCTAAATCGACTCTGTTTATGTTCTGGGAAATTGTGAACCCAAAATCATAACTTATCAATAGTTGTGGGATGGTTGTCCATATAGTATATACGCATAGCAATTATAGGCGATATGATGTAAGCTCACAGTTAACAATAAACCATTAACAATACAAGATTGTGCCGCACACAACAGTTATGAACACGCACTCACAGGTTTTGAAACTTTCATAATACAACCAAAATATATATATATATAGATTGCACAGCAATTGAATATGCATACAACAAATTGAACACGCATACATATCCTCAACGAACCAGATTATGATGCGTGTAACAGTTATAGCAATAGCCAGACTTCAACGCTTTTATGGATGCGGGCACCAGCAATATACACACTCACATTTAACTCGCGGTTCAATGACTCCACAGTTCAGCTTTTTAATTTTCGACCAAAAAAACAGTCTTTTATTATATATTAGTTATATAATCAGTCTTCCGCCATACACAGGACCATATCTGCATTCAAATGGAATTAATGCAGCAATTAACCAATCCACTCTTCCGCTGCGTTTTTGTTTGACAAAAAGACTTATGTTGGCCAGATAAGCAGAATTGATGGCCCTTTACAAACTGCCCGAAGGCTCCCAACCAGAAAACCTCTCACACTCCCTCTCTCTCTCTCTCTCTGATCCTCTATGCCTCAGCATTCCTAATTTATAAAAACTAAGCATGATCTAGAATCACCCAACTAAAAGCTCTAAGTGTCTACATGCAATGCATACACAGTTTAAAAATCATCTTGAGGCTTTTTCCCATCTTTTTCCCTGTTCTAAAATAGAAAAGCCTTCCTTATCCCCATCTATTACTTTTATGCCTAAAACACTCCCTATTAAAATTCAAAATAACAAAATATTTAAAATAATCACACCCCCCTTTTTATTCCATATTTACAACTGAAGAGGGTCTCGATGCTCCTGCACCATACACCCAACCTTAAAATTAATCATGATCTCCTGATCATGTGCCTGGATCCCATACTTTGTGCTGCAAGTTTCCATTTTCCGCTGCTTTTGTCTGTTGTTCTTCTCCAGGTCTCCACACCTTATGCTGCTTTGCTCCACTCGCTGCACTTTTGCAATCTTTTGTTGTTTTTCTTTTGCGGCTTCTTCTGCTGCTTCTCTTCCTTGTTGATGTCTTCCTCTGAGACACTTTCAACATGATTCTTCTGATTAAATCAATTTCTTTGTCTAATAAATCTTCAGACTATTGATTTCTTGCTTCTATGCTTGTTTCTGTTCTGATTGCCACCCAATCATCCATGCCCTCTTTTCTTCTGGAACATAAAACTTCTTCTCTCCTCAACTGAGTCAAATGTTCTGCACCAATACCTGCATTCACAAAACACTTGTTAGAATAAAATTCATAAGGTCTCAGTGCCTTATTTCCCTCTGCCAGCATTTCAGTGTACTGATCCCAATCATTCTTGAGATTATCACTTAGTCTATCCTCAGCATCATCTTCTTCGAGAATGCATCTGTATTCTGGAACCTCTTTATCTTCATTCATCTCAGCCTTTATATTCTGAATTCTTATCCTCTGTACTTCTAGTCTCTTCTCCAGAACATTTAACTCCTGCCATAAATCTGTCATCTCCTTTGAGAAGATTTCTGTGCAATCTTCAATACTTTCCCAAGCCAAGCTTCCTGTTGTTACCATCTCATCACCTGCATTCATACATAACTCATCAGTGTTAAAACTACAAGACCTTTTAGTTCTTATTTCTTTCTTCAACAGTTTCCTTTGAACAAATCTGCATGTGGGATTTTCAACCTCCAACTCTGGCGCAAGAACTCTAAGTCCCTTTTTCAACAAGGCAATCAGAATTTGCCTCAACCTCCTCTGCAATTGTCGCTAGACCACTCTCTTTCCCTTCAGTGGGAAGAGCCATTTTTCTTTCTGCTTTTCCTGCTCTTGCAGCTGTTTTTCTAGTACCTGTAATTGTGCCTTTATTTCTGCAATCTCTCTTTCTCGAACTCCACCAGTCATCTCATCTTTGTGGCATTTCTCTGAACCTCTTCCTCTGTCTCCTTTATGACTTTTAGTAGCCTTCTCCATCGCCATAAGTTCTTCAATTATGCGTTGCATGAAGTCTCTGCCACAGCAAGCTCTCTTGCTGCCACTTACCTCACCAATCCTTCCCTCCGGATCTGGTCTTTTGGTAACCATAGTTCCTCTGCTGGAACCTTTTGAGCATCCTCCACTGCTCATGTAGGCTTCCCTCATTTGCAACTTTATTCAACCTCTGTTGAATCTTCAGGTTCTGCCACATTCACTTCTCCTTCTTCCCGCTGAGATTTCTTCAGTATTCTTGTAAATCAATATTCATCAGTCTAAAAATAATCACATGCAATTAACAAAAATAAACACTTGAACCTTCAAAGGAAACTGTTCCGGCTCTGATACCACTTGATGCAGGGAAAACCCCACTCTACCCTGCAATCACCAGGATCTTCAACACTTGTATCATTGAAAGGCATCATCAAATTCCTAAATCGACTCTGTTTATGTTCTGGGCAATTGTGAACCCAAAATCATAACTTATCAATAGTTGTGGGATGGATGTCCATATAGTATATACGCATAGCAATTACAGGCGATATGATGTAAGCGCACAGTTAACAATAAACCATTAACAATACAAGATTGTGCCGCACACAACAGTTATGAACACGCACTCATAGGTTTTGAAACTTTCATAATACAACCAAAATATATATATAGATTGCACAGCAATTGAATATGCATACAAAAAATTGAACACGCATACATATCCTCAACGAACCAGATTATGATGCGTGTAACAGTTATAGCAATAGCCAGACTTCAACTCTTTTATGGATGCGCGCACCAGCAATATACACACTCACATTTAACTCGCGGTTCAATGACTCCACAGTTCAACGTTTTAATTTTCGACCAAAAAAAACAGTCTTTTATTATATATCAGTTATATAATCAGTCTTCTGCCATACACAGGACCATATCTGCATTCAAATGGAATTAATGCAGCAATTAACCAATCCACTCTTCCGCTGCGTTTTTGTTTGACAACCAGACTTATGCTGGCCAGATAAGCAGAATTGATGACCCTTTACAAACTGCCCGAAGGCTCCCAACCAGAAAACCTCTCACACTCCCTCTCTCTCTCTCTCTCTCTGATCCTCTATGCCTCAGCATTCCTAATTTATAAAAACTAAGCATGATCTAGAATCACCCAACTAAAAGCTCTAAGTGTCTACATGCAATGCATACACAGGTTAAAAAGCATCTTGAGTCTTTTTCCCATCTTTTTCCCTATTCTAAAATAGAAAAGCCTTCCTTATCCCCATCTATTGCTTTTATGCCTAAAACACTCCCTATTAAAATTAAAAATAACAAAATATTTAAAATAATCACACCCCCCTTTTTATTCCATATTTTCAACTGAAGAGGGTCTCGATGCTCCCGCATCAAAGGCACACAACTTCTTCAAAAGACTGAGTAGTTGTCTTATTCTCAAAAGCATTCTCTCTTTCAACAAACTTCTTCTCAAGAAGTCAAAGGAAATCTCCTTTAGTTTTCCATTTCCTTGCAATGACTCAAGATAATGTGAATAGGTGGTATATGGTGCCTTGACGTAGGATATGAGAGGAACATCTATTTCAACATCGGTGGCCTTTATGTCATGCATAATGGATCTTATTTCTGATGCCAAGGCAGGAAGGTCATCATTTTTCAACTCAAGATTGAACAACTTAATCCTCAATTGAACAACTTCAAATTCAGAGTGTGAGTCATACAATCCCTTCAACTTCTTTAAGGCTTCAAATACATTTGAAAATGGAGAAATATGTCAACTCACATCTTCATTTACGGATGTAGTCATCAAGACATAGGCCTTGTTGTTCTTGTTTTCCCAAATGGAAAGCTCCTTACCTGAAATAGGCTTTTCAGGTGCATTGTTGGCTTTTCCTTCACAAACTCCTTTCCACAACTCATTAAAAATCAAGTTGTGTTTTATCTTCTTAGAACACTCATAGTAGTTATATTTTCCAGTGAAAATTACTCCCACTATGGAAATGAGTGAAAGCATCATAAAATTTGATCTAACCTCAAAATAATTAAAAAAATAAAATTATATGTCTTAAAAAAATCTTCAACTAAAAAAAGGCTCTCAATATACCTTCATGTCATATAAGATAATTCTCACCTACCATACTACATACCGCATATAATCTTTACTTTAGATGCGTGAATTATATATATATATATATATATAAACACGTTAAAACACTCCACATAACATATCATAATACATCCCTACAAAACTAAAGGAACTCATCATATTCCATACCATAAGGATTCAAAGCATATCACACCATATATTTTCATATGTCATGATACGATATACCATACTCCTTAAGGTCTTCATAAACTTTAATGCAAAAATGAATATATAAAATGTACCATAGTTATGGGTCCAACAATATTCATCCATACTATCACCCAACGCCTTTTTGAATGCAACGTTCAACACACTTTTATTTAACACTTCAATCAACAACATATAACAGGGCGCACTGGGTACATACAGCAAAGCATATGAACAAGTGAGGCTCCAACCAGATTCACGGTCTCAACATTCAAAGAACGTAGATGAACTAATAAACTCCCTTCAACGCATACGAACCAGCACCATTCCGCGCACAGGCTACCATAAACCAACATATAATTTCAACGCTTCAACAACATTCGGCTCGCATAACAACATTCACTGTTCAGCGTTCAACGTTCACAGCATTCAGTGTAAATGCATGAGAGGCATCATACGAACAACACACCACACCAGAACTTTCAGAGCGGCTCAAATCAATTCACCATTGTCTCCCACAGAACAACGTTCAACACGCAGGTATATCAACCTCAACGTTACGCAGGCAGAATTCACTATGGCAGGGGTTTCGACCACCAGAAAATTCAACGCTAAAGTTCAGTTAATTGGGACACAGGATAATGACAGAGATTTGACAGAGAATAATGGCAGCAGATAGGAATTACAGGGCAGAAAATGTTAAAAATGGGGTTGGAATAATGGCAGTAGATAGGAATTATAGGGTAGAAAATGTAAAAAATGGGCTCTGATATGATATAAAGTTAGGAGTAATTCTACTAATGAAATTGTGTATTTACATTAAGAGGTTATCAATAAATATATTGAAGAGAGATTTTTGGAATTCAAATTCAAATGTATTTTTATTTTTTATATTTAAAATATTTACATAATTTTCATTATCCTAAAAATTAGGATCTAAAACCATAAAAGACTACCAACCCTTAATAACTCATTATTTTTATATTTAAAAATATTTACATAATTTTCTTCTTCTAAAAATTAAGGATCTAAACCAAAAAGTCACTACAAACCCTTAATAAACTCGATGGCGATGGATCAACTTCCACAAAAATCTATTAAAATTAAATCTAGATAATACATATATTTTTTTTTTTATTTTTATTATCTAAAAAATAAAAAATAAAATCCAAAATAAATAACCCCTATCAACATAACTACGAGAGAAATGGATTTCCATTTTAATATCACACCACTCATCCAATAACGTACAATGTACCATCTAAACTCGCATGAGCAAAGTTTTACTGAGAAATGAAATTTCTATGAATGTCTATAGGCATCAATCTCGACTCCAAGAAAAAAATAATATTTCTCATAAATTTCAATGTTTTATAGTTATGTTTCTATTTAACTACTCAACAAGTAGAAACAAGTGGCAAGGTGAATTTACCATTATTTTAAGTAAATGTAAAAATTTGAATATGGAAATTTAAAATGAAAATTTTATGAATGTCTATAGGCATCAATGTGGATTCCAAAGAAAAAAAACATTTCATAAATTTCAATGTTTTATAGTTATTTTTCTATTTAACTACTCAACAAGCAGAAACAAGTGGCAAGGTGAATTTATAATTATTTTAAGTAAATGTAAATTTTAAATATGAGAATTTAAATGATTTATTGTTATCTTTCAATTTTACTTATTAATTTCATAAATGGTCATCAACTAATAGAAATTAAATTATAATTTTATATATAAATTTAATATTAAATATGAATTAAAAAAAAAAAATCATCTAACAAAAAGAAAAAAATTATTTATTGTAGGAAAAAGAGAAAATATAATATTTAAAAAACAAATATTAGTGTAATTACTTTTTCTCAAAAGAACAGATATCAGTGATTATAAATTATAATTTATTTTGTTAGATATTTTAGAAGGTTTTTTTTTTTTTGACATATTCGTTTGGTAAAATTTACCTAAATTGGAATCCAAAAAATAAATTATAAAGTCTCTCCAATTTAAATATCGTGCAAATTTTGGAAATGATTAATTTATATATACAATAAATACATATTCTCAAATTGTTTGGCCAGATAAAAACTACAAAATAACTCCAAAACTTCTAATAATTAATAATTAGACAAAGCCACAATAGAATCTAAAATCGCCTCTCAACGTATTTAACTTTTGCTTAAGAATATATTATTTCCTATGGGATCCATCTATGGCCTTGGATCCCAACTTTGCTAATATTTCATCGCTCCCTTTCATCTTCAGATACTCTACCGACGGTGCGCTTGATTTTTGTAAAATCGAGTTCATGAATCAATCTACCTCGTGTGCGTTACCGAAGAAATCCTCCCTTCCATCATCTTCAGCACCGTTAAACTCTTAACACCCTGCACATTTCTTTGACCAGAATACATGACTTCAATTTCATTCGTCTCCACGGCCAATGAAGCCCGTTCCCTGCAGAACACTTGAGATCTAGAATCTGACGAGGACGAGAGCAGATTACACATTTCCGCTGTTTCCATTCTCATGGGTGTGGATTTTATGTGGCTTTAATACATAATTTTTAAGGGGAGCATATTTTGATCTCGTATTCAGACTTTTTTTACCTTTGTATTTGTTGGAAAGGCAGAAGAGACAAAACACAACTTCACAGACAAAACTCAAGAGCTATAGTTTTTTTATTGATCACACAAAAATTTGATCTTTACAATGAACACAAATTTACATACAAAACGCATGAGCTACGACTTTTTTATTGATCACAGAAAAACGTGATCCTTATAATGAACTGAGTGAAGGGTATTTAAACCTTTTTGACTAGCTACTCCCTAAAATATTTTGACATGCACACTCACTTAAATCAGTTAACTCACACTCTAAATATGGACTGCACTTAACTCTTCATCTATCACTCGACCTGACTCAACGCTCACTTAATTGACTCTCTAATTTTGGCTAACTCCACCTACTGGAATAATTACAATCTCTAACACTCCCCCTTAATTATGACCATATGAATCAACATGACTCAACTATGTCTGCTAGGTTTACAATAGAAATCGACTCAATTATCACTAAAACATGCCTACTAGTCTATGTATTAGTTAGGCTTACAATGACTCAAGACTTTCACAATTTTGCATTTTCTTTTCTTTTTTTCTTCCAAAATTTAAATCCTCGAAATTGCTTCATTCTCTGTTGCGGGTTCTTGTTGTAGGCTCCATACTCCTTTATTTTATACTGCTGCATTTTTTCTTTGATTTTTCTTGAATTTGTGCTGAAACAAAATCTGATATTGTCTGCTACACCTTCCTCTTCAAATATTCGTTCAACCATGGAATATTGTCAAAACATTGCATCTTCAAACTGTCTTCTTTGCTTTGCTTCTTGTGTTTCATATTCTTGACTTTCTTTCTGTTATATTTCTGGATAGCATAATCTTATCTCTTCTTGACTCCATTGCTGAAAAATGGTTTTAATGCATTCATCTTTGTCCTCAGAAACAACCATATATTTTTTTCACTTTCATCATTAGCTACTATTGTTTTTTTCCTGTAATCTGCACACTTGAGATCATTATTCACCATTTCATCCAATTCTTTATTCCAACTGTGTCTTTAAGACACGCATCAATTTTTTTATTGGTGTTTGAATCCACTATTCAATGACCTTCAAATCTGCATCAAATTTATTAACAACCTTGCTTTCAACTTCTGCTCCCATGCTATTTTGAACACCTGCATATTAAAAAACAATGTTAAAATCATCTTTAATCTGACTCTCTTCAATGAGAGCTTCATTCTCTAAATTTACCTTCTTTTCAACTACGTGGAGGTTGTCTTCCACTGCTATGTTGTTAGTGGATATTCTCATTAAAAACTCTTGAATCACTTTATCCTGTTCTTGATCATCAACAGCTGCTAGATGACATGCTACTTCATGAGCAGTTCCAACTGCTTCATATCTTGCTGCTACAGTGGAAGCTTCAATCTTCAATGTTTCATCAAACATTTCACTTACCATATTGCCACAATCAATCTCTGTTTCAAAAAATAAAGTACACAGATCATCAACATAATTTTCATCCACAATATGGTGGGATGTCTGAGCATGCATGTGCTCATTGTTAATTTCATTGACAAATTCAACTTCACCAAATCCATCAACTGCGGTTGGTTGCACCAAATCACATATAAATTTGCAGTCATCATCCACATGTGTCTCATCATAGTGGGATTCACCATCATATGTATTATCCACATTACATTGGAGTCCTTGAGCATTTATTTACTCTTGCTCTATTTCACACACAGAGGCTTCAACTTCTCCCTCTGCAATCTGTGTTGCATCTCTTCATCTAGATGCATGCTTGCATAATCGGTTTCAATTTTATGGTCTTGACAACCATCATCCACTTTTGACTGGGGTTCTTCAAGTTCTGTTTTCCTCTTAGAGTCTTGCTCATATACTCTCACATCTGCGATTAACTTCTTTGCTTATGACATAACGTGATGTTTCATGTTGCTCCCCCTTGCACCAAACTCTGTTTTTAGGAACTTCCATGCTTCCTCGGAAGTTGTAGTTTTTGCTACCTTGCACAAACACTTCTCATCCAATGGATGCTTTATAAAATTCAATGCTAAAGCATCACATACTTTATCATATGTGTTATTAGACCCGTACTCAATTAACTCTTTAGCTCTAAGAAAAGTGAGCATCTTAATAACCCAACGATCAAAATATTCACCTGTAAACATAGGTGGAAGGAGATTAAAGCTACACCAATCGCCCTTGATTTCTCCTTTGTCTTTTGCTAGACTTCTTAGTTCTTCGGTTGTGGACTGAACCTCTCTAACCATGGAAATGATCTTTGTCTCTTCCTTCCGATTTCTTTTCTTAATATGCTTTAGTTTCTCTTTGTGACACATGACTTTTGTCTTTCCTGATTGCATGAAACTATCTTCCATATCACCTTCAAAAGAAAATATAATTTTCAATTTGCACCCCTATAAGCAACAATCTTCACCCAAAACACTGTAATGCTTGACAAAAATGTTGACCACCTCCCCCAAAATTCTCCCTTCCCCATATACCACCTTCCCTAAATATTCTCTTCCCCATATGCTACATCCCCGAAATAATACTTCTCTTTTTAATATATCAGAGTGCAATTTTTAACCACCAGAAATGCAGTTTTTTTATTGGCAGTAGGGTACTTTTTTTAAAAAAATGCATTCATTGATATCTATTGTGGGAGTGCCTCTCACTAGGAAGGAGAAGTATCTAGCTCCGTCGCGGAAAATCAATCACACTCTCATTTTTAATGAGCTATGGAAAGAAGTGTGTGTTGGAAACGAAAACAAAGAGCCAGAACAACCCACCTCAAACAAGGAATTCGTTATTTGGGAAAATAAGGACAGCAAAGATTATGCATTGATTGTAGCATTAGTAAATGGAGAGGCGAGTCGCCATGTTTCATCATTTTCAAATGCTTTCGAAGCCTTGAAAAACTAAAGAAACTCTTTCACTAACACTCTGCACTTGAAGTTGTTCAACTCATGATTAAACTCTTCACCCTTGAATTACAAAATAATGATCATCTTGCTCTTGCATCAGAAGTAAAATCTATTATGCATGATATCAAAGTCACTAATGTTGAACTGGATATTCCTCTGATAGTTTTTCTGAAGGCATCCCACTTACTCAAATTATCTTGAGTCATTGCAAGCAAATAGAAACCACAAAGATATTACCTTGGACTCCCTTGTGAAAAAATTTGTTGAAAGAGAGAAAGCTTTTGGGAAGAAGACAACTCCTCAGTCTTCTGAAGTGTGCCTTGCTCATAGAGAAAAGGATCTTACTCAAGATTCTTCTAGAAGAAGAGGTGGTCGAAGAGGAAAAAGAAGAAATTTCAAGGGCAGGGAGAGCAAACACTCTCAAGGAAAAAAGTCAGATTTGCATTGCATACGCTGCAAAAGAGGTGAATCACATGATGCATCCACATGCAAGATGCCTTGGGACAGAATTGAGTAGGAAAAAAACCAACCCAAAGGTAAAACTAATGACAAAGAGAAAGGTAAAGCACCTGAATCTACTCACTATATTATGGCACACTGTAATATTAGAGTAAATGAAGGCTTATTTAATGTTTCACTTGCTTCTTTGAAAAATGATTGATTACTTGATTTAGGAGCAACTTGCCACATGAATTTTAGAAGAGATGTTTTTGAATAATTTACTGACAATGTTGATGGAATAATATACTTTGCAGACAAATCAAAACTCAAGCCATCAGGGCTTGGCACAATCAGGCTTAAATTTCCTAGTCTTCCAGACTTTCTTCTGCATCATGTTCTATATCTCCCACAACTGAGGAGAGAGTTGTTGTCCTTGGTCCACATCTGCCAGAAAGGACACTCTATTCATATGTTTGATGGCAAGCTTGAGGTGAGAAAAACATTAGACCACTCACTTGTCATGATGGGGATAGAAGAAGGAAGGCTTCTCAAGCTCCAGGGTACCTCTGCTTGTGCACAAAATTTCTCATACAATTCTCATTATGAAGAAGGTACATTTCCATCAAGTTTATTATGGCGTGCTAGATTTGGACACTTGAACTATGACAACCTCCGCTTGTTGAAGAAAAATGGTGTTATTAGTTTGCCTAAAATTCCTAGTGAACTTAAGCAATGTGATGCTTGCATTCTAGGAAAGCATAGCAAACAATCTTTTCATGATTCACATTCTAGAGCATATAGAAAACTTGAACTCATTCATTCAAATTTATGTGGTCCAATGCTTGTTCCTTCTGCAAATGGAAATAAATATATGATGACATTTATTGATGACTACACTAGAATGTGTTGGGTTTATTTATTGAAGAACAAATCTGATGCTTTTCAAATATTCAAGGACTTTCATATATGGATTGAAAACGATGCACAATCTCATATTGGCTCTATTCGCAATGATAATGGAAAAGAATACACTTCAAATGAATTTTAAAACTATCTTTTCCAACATGGGATCAAACATCAGACAACTGTGCCTTATAATCCCCAACAAAACGAAGTAGCTGAAAGAATGAATAGGACAATCTTAAATATGGTGTGCTCCATGATGTTTTTAAAAAATGTAAAATTGTTTTTTTGCGTTGATGCAGTTCTATGTGCTGTATATGTAAAGAATAGACGTCCATCTAATACTATTAGAAACAAGACTCCTTATGAAATGTGGCCTTTCTGTAAAGCATCTTAAGGTCTTTGGTTCCACATGTTATGCCTTGATACCAAAGGTACATAGAAACAAACTTGGTGCAAGAAGTCGTAAGTGTATCTTCCCGGGGTATTCAAACACCTTCAAAGCATACCATCTCTATGATGAAGTCAATAAAAATTTTGTTGTATTTAGAGATGTTATCTTTATTGAATCATCCAAAACTGACAATGGTGTTAAGCAACAACTTGATCACTTGGATAGATTCGCAAATGAAAAATCATTTGAAGAATTTGATAATTAGATTCCACATCTTGAAGGGGAGATTCCTATACAAGATCAACCTGTGGAATATTCTTCTGAAGCACTCTCTCCCCCACATGAAACTCCAATAATGGATGATACTTTGAGTGATGTGATTGACAAAATTAGGAGACTCAATCTTAATTCAGCCCCAACTCAATCAACGAAGAAACCTGAACTATCCGAGAAAGGTCCCCCAAAGTGGCTGACAAAGACACTTGAAAGTGTTCATCCTGATGAGGTTAGAAAAACGAGAACTAATAATTCAAACAGACAAGATGGAGGTGATATAGATGATTGTGATTCACTTGTTGATATGGATGTTTCTTATGATTGTGAATTGAATTTGTGTACATATTTTGAACCAATTTCCTTCAAAGAAGTTTCTTCTCATGAAGAATGGAAAGAAGCAATGCAAAAGGAGTATGATGCCTTAATAAAGAATGGCACTTGGAAGCTGGTTGATCCTCCATTGGGAACCAAACCAATTGGCTGCAAGTGGGTGTACAAAAACAAGTGTAAATCTGATGGCTCACTTGACAAGCAGAAAGCTAGGCTTGTGGCAAAAGGTTTTGCACAGAAGGAAATGGTCAATTATGAGGAGACTATTTCCCCCACAACAAAATGGGCTACCATCCGGACACTCTTTTCTCTAGCAGCTCAGAACGATTGGAAAGTTCATCTAATGAATGTAAATACTATTTTCTTGAATGACTATCTAAAAGAGAATGTTTTTATGTCCCAGCCTGAAGGATTTGTTGTAAAAGGACATGAACATAAAGTATGTAAACTTGTGAAATCCTTGTATGGCCTCAAACAAGCACCACGAGCCTAGTATGAAAAACTAACTGAGCATCTTCTGAAACTCAATTTCAAACATTATGATCATCATGATGCAACTTTGTTTGTCAAAAAGGTTGGCAAAACATTTGTATATCTTCTGGTATATGTAGATGATCTTTTGATGACAGGGAACAGTGAGAGCTACATTGCATCCATAAAGAAGTAATTGAGGAAATGTTTTAAAATGAATGATTTGGGGTATGTTCATTACTATCTTGGTATTGAAGTAACTCAACATCGAAAGTCCATATTCCTTTCTCAAAAGAAGTACATTAGAGATCTATTGAACAGATTTGGCATGACTGAATGCAATCCTCTGACTACTCCAATGGAACAAAACTTAAAGCTCACATCCATTGAGGGAAAAGAATTTGAGGATGCGACAAAGTATAGACAATTTGTAGGAAGTCTCAATTACCTAACTACTACCAGACCAAACATTTCATTTGCTGTTGGAATCCTCTTCAGGTTTATGCAAAAACCTTATGAGGGACATTGGTTTGCTATAAAAAGAGTTCTAAAGTACTTGAAGGGAACTCAAGACTCTCGAATCAAGTATACATAGGTGGGAGACTTCATCTTGATTATATACTATGATTCAGACTTTGATGGAGACAAAGAAACTAGGGTATCTACTTCAGGTTATGCTACGAGTCTTGGATCAGGAGTTGTCTCCTAGAGATTATGCAAACAATCAGTTCCAACAGATTCCACAACAGAGGCAGAAAATGTGGCAGCAACTGAGGCAACAAAAGAAATTGTGTGGCTCAAGAAAATTCTTGAATATTTGCAAGTAAAACAAGTACATTCGACTCCACTCATGATTGACAATACCTCAGCAATAAAGCTAGCAAAGAACCCAAAGTTCCATGATTGAACAAAGCACATCAATACAAAATATCATCTGATTCAACATCATGTTCAGGCCAAAACAATCCATCTCCGCCATTGTTCCACTAATGAAGAGATTGCAGACATCTTCACCAAAACATTTGGAAGAGAAAAGCTTGAAAGATTCAGAACGATGCTTAGACTCACCATCGCTTCAGATTAAAGGGGGAATGTTGACACCTATAGGGATTGGGTGAACAGGTATAATTAGTGTAAATAAATAATAGAAGAAATTGAGAGTTATCGGGAGATGAACTAAACAATCTCTCCCTCTTATATATAATAATGAACAACCTAAATGAATAAATCAATCACATTTGAAGAGTTACCTCCTGACCTGACAAAAATAAATAAATTTGTAGATAAACAAACTTTTGAAGAGCCCTAAAATCTCTTGCAATTAAAAACCCTTTTCTTGCCATTAAAAACCCTTATCCTTTTTTTATTTTATTGAAAAAATAAAAAATAAATAAAATCTAATAAACCCTCCTTTAATTTTTAGTAAAGAAAAATCAAAAAATCACTTATATATATATATAGATATTTCTTAAATCACTTAAAAAAAAATAGCCCGAAATATCTTCTATAGAGCTTTATACCTTGCACCATACACTTTTTAATAAAAAGATTTTATCACCCAACTCTCGACTCTAAATAAATCTTTTTTGAAATAAGCCCTTTCTAAAAGAACTTTAAACGAGGTCTTCTAAAATTTTGATAGGCATTCTAAAATTTTTACAAGTCCTCTTTCATGGAAGTTATACATTCAACTCTTTGGTGACTTATGCTCTGCGGCGGTCACCAGAATTTCTATCAGCGACTCTTGTGATGAGAGGGCTGTATGTTAACGCGCTGTACATGAAGGTTTCTCGCGTTAGTGAGATAATGCTACCCACATTAAAGGAAACCGCGTGTTGTCGGAATGGCACAAGTCCACCTCTTGTGACGCAGTTCTTACTGACACAGGCCTGCATTACAACGCCCTGTATACAATTTACAAGGTGTATACAAGGTGCATTATAGCATTAACCACTAGAAAGAATATATTTCTCTCCTCTCACAGTGTCGCTAATTTGTTCTTCTTAGCTCTTTGTAACCTTGTTCTGATATCAATGTGTTAGGAAAAGTAGATGAGAAAAAACAAAAATTCATACATAAAAATACACAAGTAGAAAAATACACAAGTAGAAAAATACACAAGTTGAAGTTTTTCTCTGGATCAAACAAAAACTTCATCCTTACAATAACCCAGTGAAGGGTATTTAACCCTTTTCAACTAGAGACTCCCATGAAATATTTTGACATGCACACTCACTTAATTCAGTTAACTCACACTCTAAATACGGACTACACTTAACTCTTCATCAATCACTTAACTTGACTCAAATCTCACTTAACTGACTCTCTAATTTTAGCTAACTCCATATGCAAGAGTAATTACAATTTATGACAGTGTTAAGAGTGAATCAATGACAACATCTTGCTCAGATGACTGTTCCAGTAGTAGTTGGTTTTGTTATCTATTCGCCTAAGCAGCTGCCTTGCTATGAGCGACGACCTGCATGCTTCATAAAATCAAACACATTATATTTATCATAAAAGCATATTAACCATAATTACCAAATTCGACCATACTCGTCCAAAAAATTTAAAAATTTGTCCATACGATTTGGTTATTGTCATAATACGTTCATTTTAGTACAATATATAATTTTTGGTTTAATGAATCTATTTAAGGTGATAGGCGCGTGGTTCTCAGGTGCTTAGTATTTAAGCAGGCAAACTTTGAAACACCATGATCAACGAGGCTCGGGAACAATTTCCCTTTGGAACAGTTTATGAGTAATGGCAACAGAGGGCACCAAGCTCGGGAGATGTTTATGAATCTCCTCCGACCAATTACGAAGAAAGCAGGGTGGAATAGAAACATATGAACATAGACCAAAAAGATTAACATTGAAAATAAGTAAGCAGGTATCGTAGTCAAGAAAGATTGGTTTTGGTTTTAATAAGATCAACATTGGAAATAAGTAAGTAGGTATCCTAGTGAAATATTGGTTTAATTTTTTAAAATTTTGAAAGAAATAATAATATGTTAATGATTATAAGGTGTGTATTTTTAATTTTTCCCTGTATTAATTTGTGTAGAATTTGAATTCGAATTGGGTAATTATAATATTAACACATTACATTTACTATAAAAAAAAACATTAATATTCATATGGTAATCCATTAGTAGTTAAACTCAACTAGATTACAGAGTTTTGGAAATATTTTAAAATGTAACAAAATTTAACTTCAAACTGTATATCAAATTCTGAATATTTTAAGGTATTATTATCTGAATATTTTAAGATAAATAATACCCCTGAATGAACTCTGCAAAGTAGAGTGAATAATCGTTCAAATCATTTCCATATATACTGGTTTCCAAGAAGACGATGAATGTGAATAATAAGATTCTCCTCGTCGGGGGAATATTTCCGCGTATAATGTCTGGGCGAAAGTAGTTTACCTAACATAGTCGACAACTCTTTCCACGCCGCATGAGACCTACATAACAAAATCTCTCTGCTAATTTATCTAACCTCTCACTACAAATTTTCCTCTGCATTGATAAATCAGCACTATTAGAGATTCGTTGAGGTTCACCTTTTTCGGGAGATTTGTCCACCTGCCATCGTCATGAATTCGAATTTAGTCTGACAGAATCATATCCCCCTGGTGGTCCACATCCGGCGGTTGAGCCTTTCTTTTGGCTCTAGTCTACCTTTCTTTTGGCTCTAGTCTAACTGCTCTAGTTCAACGACAAATTAGCAACTACGATACTATGCAATAGTTTTGAGTGTCCTAAACGTCATTTGGAACTTGCTCCTAAAAATTTTGGTTCGCCGACTTTCATGGAAAATAAAATTTTTCTCAACCATGTTAAATAAATGGCTTTTTTAGAGGAGTTGTCTATAATGCTATTTTTTGGAGATTTTGGTGACGGAATCCGGAATCCGGCGGAAGAAATGAAGTTAAATCTTGATTTTTAGCAGTTAAAATGGTTTTTTAACCGCATATTTGGATTCAGCACCCTGAAAAACTCCTGGGACCCTTTGATTGTGCAGAAACTAGCTATCAAACTTGGGATTCCAATAAATTGCTACTGGATTTTGACCGGAAAAATCCTCCAGAAAAACTTTCAAAAAGTCTCATTATAGACACCCGCTTTCCTCACCACCCAGTTACCTCCAGAAAACTAGGTTGAATCAATTAATTTGGTTTGAATAAACGATTCACGGATCCAGATTCTTGAGTTTCCACAGGGCTTGAAGTAGCAAACATAATGACTGTCGATGGTGAACAGTGTTTGGTCTGGCGTTTATGGTATATGTAACCATCAGGGACAAGGAAACGATAGTTGTAGAGTCCGTATAGATAGACACCAGGGTCCACCACCATTGCGTTTTCAAATGATAAAAAAGAAATGAATGCATGGGAAGAAAAGACATCGATATTGGTGCGAGAAATAAACTACAGAAACCTTATGCACAATCTAGATGGGAAATTATCATGCAATATACCAATGATTATAATATATGCTACATATTACTCTGTTAACCAAAATTTGCTAGATCAAACAACAACGTCGGATATCTCGCAACAAATTCTCGGATATATCATTAATTTAGAGGAAGAACATTCTCATGAGTCGTGATCATTTAAAAACTACAGTTGAAGATTCCATTAAGGGATGTAGTTTTACGCCGTAAGGTGTTCCTTTGTGAAAATCAACTCTCCTCTAAAGATATGTGTACATTCATGGCCCTTGATTTAGGTTTTAGACCATTAAAATAGTTTCAACCATTTGATTGATTTGATCGATATTAAATTAGTTACAATTATAAGTCTCATGATCTGGCTACGTAGTAAGTTGACCACCGTTGCTCGACATTACTTCTTGCTCGACACTAATTCCAGGTGCTGCCTCACCCTAGCTAGTCACCCAAACCCTCATTCTCGTCCTTTGCCACTGCGAAATGTTTCTCTGCAACTTCTCCAGGGTTCTGTGGTTTCTCTTCGCGTTTTTTCCTCATATCACTCCAGTTTACTTCTACGATTTGAAACTTTGGAGAGAAAAACAATGGCGCTCATAGAACTCAGCAATCGGTGAGATCCATTTTCCCTCTATTCTTCATGCACAATTCGGTACAATCGCTATCTCTGACGTAACATCATGGGCCTTGTTGATAAGCAGGGAAGAAGTTGGTTGTTCCATTGGCGTAAAGCTCCTCTGCCTTCACCCAACTTATATTTTTCCCACGACGATTTGTACAGGTATGCTGTGGCTTAAGCATTGTTGTAGTTCCTTCATTATACATTCAGGATCTATTTTTTTATTGTTTGATACTAATTTTCTGCTCCTTCGTGCAGGTGGAACTATCTTACTGGTACCAATCTGCCGGAACGGGTACGAATCAGTCACCACTACCCCAGCACTACACTTATCTCTATGCAGACTCCCAGGTGTGGTCATTCTTGAGACTGCATGACGAGGGCTTTTAAATTAAGGTTTCTGTTTGCATTTTTGTAAACCCCTGAAGGGTTATATGACTTCTTAGAAACAATCGATGTATATAGAAAGACACTCCATTTTATAAAAAGCCGATAAGCTTCATTTCCAGTATTCTGGGTTACTAAACAACCGTATATGACCTACTTTCATACTACATAAATTTTAATATTATTTCTTAAATCTCAAACTATGTCGAGGAAACTTATTTCAATCTTTCACCAAATGTTTTCATCTTTGATATGAGATTGTGTTAGCACTCGCTGTGACCTCTTTTAAATCATTATTTCTTAATTTTTCTATTATGGTTCTCCCATTAATTAGATAGTTTTCATTTAGTAATGCGAATTTTCTTAGAACAATTATGTGTATTTTCATGTTCTTAAGTTACAGTTCCTTACACTGTCTATGTGCTTACAGTTTTATTCTTACAATCGAACTTAAGCCCCTTGATTTTCGACTATACACCTATGAGGATAGGGACTGTTCCTTGGATGTTGTTTAGACAACTGGTCTATAACCAACCCCAAACTATGACAGGGTATACCAAGATTCTATTGTTAATTTTATCAATACGTATACAAATACTGTATTACACAACTAGCATTCTACACTCTGACACCTCGTTCATAATTTGCTTATCAATTTTAATTAACACTACTCTGTTTATTAGTTTCTTAGCAAGCAACACAGTCGTATAGATATGTTATCCATCATGGTCTGCTGTTAGAATATCCAATTATGTGTTTTACCTATAATATTCGACTTCTATCTGAAAAATCAGTCATATTGTTTTTGTCTATAATAATTTTACTGCAATTTTCTTGAGAACAATTACATAGTAATGTAATTTCTATAGGAAATTAACAAAGTCATGTAATTTCTTGTAACTATATAATCATAACTACTTTAATGCGAATTTTCTTAGAAGAATTCTGTGTATTTTCATGTGCTTAAATTGTAGTTCCTTGCACTGTATATGCGCTTACAGTTTTATATATCATGGTGAGCCAGACATCATAGTAAGGCAACTCGCAAATATTCGTAACAAACAAACATTAAAATTTAATAGTATTTGTGAGGTTGTTGGACTTCTCTCAATTATTAATGAGACATTCTATTGATAATTAATAATAACACATACTTCATGATAAACAAACCCCAAAATTTACCAGCATTTGTTGGACTGGTTGGACTTCTCTCAATTATTAATGGCACATTCTACTATTAATAACACATACTCCGAATTGCTATAGTCTGCAATACTATGGCAACGTATTAGCACTAATAGAATGGTATTTGACATCCTCGTGACAGTTCTTTTGGGTATTCTAGTGACATACTATTAAACTATAGAGTATAAACCAATCAATGCTATCTTATTTTTAATTTTCCTATGTAATTATTTTAGATAGAAAAAGGCTAACATCACACTGCAATGCTCTTTCATTTTCTTGGAGTTTTTCTATACAATATCTTAAGAGTTTTCACCATATAAAGTAATAATTTTCCATGATCTTATGAACGAATACTTCTTGAGTTGACTCCAATGAATCAATCAATACAACTACCTGTATTTTTAATAATTAGAGTGACAATCATTGCCACAGTTGTTCTAAATTCAAAGCCTTACTGCTCTATACTACTTTGGATAATATTTAAAAACCTCATCAAATTAATACACTCTAATATTGACATGGAACTGTGCAACGAATTCAAAAGCTCAAATATTTTTCGTAACCCAGGAATATGAGCTTTAGCTGAGTTTTGATATTCTTAGTCAATGCACTTTAGTGATGCACATTCTAAATCTAAATCTTGATGGGAACATGGGTTCCTAGTATGCCTTTAACACTGATGTTCTATTCCTGGAGCTTGACTACAACCAGGAGATTAACGTCGGTCGATTTTATTTACGTACTTTGATGACTTAATTTCATCATCTTTCTTCTTCTATGACATCGCATTTTTTCTATCAAATATTTATGACGCTCCTATTCACTAGTCTCTTTAATGGACAAATTGGAATTTCTTGAACACTCTATTTTGTGCTTTTTCTCAAATACATATTTGAATTTCTTGTTAAAAATGGTTAAATATTTCCTTTGTTTGTGATATCTAACACATATTAAGCTAAAGCTTTTGGGAATTGATGTTTTTGGTTACATCCTTTGGCAAAGGAGTTGAGACTGAAGGTTGTGGCCACCTTCAAAGTAATGAAGGCTAAAAATATTGTTAAAATAAGTGACAGGAGCACAATTAAATGATCTGGTACAAGATATTGAAACTGTAAAATCAAGTTCATAAATTTAGAAATTGGTTGGCTTTTTTTTATTTTCAGATTTTGTAAATTGATATCTTATCAATAAAATGTTTTGTGTTTGAACATGAAATAGTTTTATTTCTCAAATTGAGATGGCATGTTGTCTTTTTCTTGATCATTTTATAAGAAAATGTTTTGTAATTACTAATTGTACCTTACTGATACAAGAGTAAAGATAAAATATAATACCCTTTTTATCATTTCAATCAATGGGTGTTGCTCTATTCTACACAAATCCCATTTTTATGCACAATATTATCTATATATAAAGAATCTACTATGCATTCTAGATTAGTCAAATAAATGGAATGGATGTGATAGGGATAGGCCCTTGAAGCATGCTAAGGTGATACATGATAGGGATAGGCCCTTGAAGCATGCTGAGGTGATACATTTTTCTGAGTGACATTTTACAATTTTTGTTTTATTTAATATTTTAATCTGACAAAATTCCTATTATGTGCAGTTATATTGCACTGAAGTAAATAAAATATATAGTGTTGTGGGAAGGTATAATAATTTGTTATTTATTTGGTTGGAATGAAAGGAAATGAACTTCATTATATATATAAAATGGCCAGCCAGGTTTGTTTGTCATGAATATTTTCTAATTGCGTTACTGTGATGTCTCGCTTATTTATATATATATATATATATATTTCATGCTGAGTTAGATATCACAGCAAGGGAACTAGAAAATATTCATAACAAACAAACATCAAAATTTAATAGCATTTGTTAGGCCGTTGGACTTCTCTCAATTATAAATGACACATTCTATTATTAATTAGTAATAACACATACTTCATGATAAACAAGCCCCAGAATTTACCAGCATTTGTTAGACAGGTTAGACTTCTCTCAATTATTAATGGCACATTCTACTATTAATAACATATACTCTAAATTGTTATAGTTTGCAATACTATGGCAGAGTATTAGCACTAATATAATGGTATTGGACATCCTCTTACATTTCTTTTAGATATTATAGTGACATACTATTAAACTCTAGAGTCTAAACCAATCAATTCTATCTTATTCTTAATTTTCCTATGTAATTATTTCAGATAGAAAAAGGCTTAAACATCTTTCATTTTCTTGGACTTTTCCTATATAATTATTTCAGATAGAAAAATCCTAACATCATACTGCAATGCTCTTTCATTTGCTTGTACTTTTTCTATAGAATCTCTTAAGAGTTTGCACTATATAAAGTAATAATTGTCCAGGATCTTATGAATGAATACTTCTTTAGTTCACTCCAATCAATCTATACAACTACCTGTATTTTTAATAATTAGAGTGAACCATTGCCACTGTTGTTCTAGACTTAAAGTCTTATTGCTCTATACTACTGTGGATAATATTTAATATTTAAACTCATCAAATTAATACACTCTAATATTTCTATGGAACTGTGTAAGGAATTCAAAAACTCAAATATTTTTCATGACCCAAGAAGATCTCAAAATCTTATATTAACAAAGTCAAGAGCAATTATGGGCTACTTGTAATGATTGGAGATAAAATTCCCCTTTAGCTCATCCTTCATATCATGTACGAATGTTGGGTTTGACACATACTCTGCCAACTTCACCAATCCAAAAATCAACCCAACTTTGGATCAATTGTTTGCAGTTGTGAATGTGCTCAATTTCCTACAAGAAAAGCATGAAAATGTTTGTTGACTTCAATCCAGCTACATCCTAGTTTCTTTTCTACCCCAGTACCTATAATCATCTTTCGCAATCTTGAAATTTCATCCCACTTGCCGGTTGATTCAGTTTGCGTTGACATGGTTGTGCACACTTGAAAAATTCAAACAATAAGTAGACATTTCCTGAGGTTGCATCATAACTGCAAACACATTTTTCACAATGTGTGCACAAATCTAAACTTGGGCCCAAATACTCTAATAGAGTTGAATCATCTACTATGGTAGGCTTTGGCAAAAGAGTTGAAATGATAGGAAGGTTTCAATATATTGTGTTCCTAACCATTTTGGCACTACTCTAAACACCCATGAAACTTGTTGATCAAGCCGTTGAGAAGCCATATAATTTCATCCCTAATAAAAAGGGTATAAAGTAGGAACAAAACAGATCTCTTTGAATTCCCAACCTTCTTGAATGTTCCATATCCCGAGCCTTTACTTTGAGACCATAGTTACGAGGTTCCTCATAAGATTGCCAAATACATTTCGATGGAATGTTAGGGATCTAGAAGTTACATATTAAAATTTTATTCAGTGAAGTACTATCAGAGTAAGGTATGAAAGAGGAATGAATCTTTTTTAATATAAATATCTGCAGGTAAACTTGGTAGAATGGTTGAAAATGATGGTGGGTGGTCGAAGATATGAGGAAGTGGTAGATCCATTTCTCGAGGTTAAACCCACATCCAACACATTAAAATGAGCATTGTTGGTATCAGTGCATTGCATGGATCTAGATGTTGCAAAGAGGCCAAACATGGGCCATGTCATACACATGCTAGAGGTAGATGAATTCCCCTTTCGTGATGTATGTTTTTTCTTTGAAACAATAAGCATGTTGCTGCAAAGTATCAATTGATCCGGACTTAAACAGAAACGCAACAAAATACAGAGATAACCATATAAACAAAGATGCAGCGG
This sequence comes from Pinus taeda, assembly GCA_000404065.3. Taxonomy (NCBI): domain Eukaryota; kingdom Viridiplantae; phylum Streptophyta; class Pinopsida; order Pinales; family Pinaceae; genus Pinus; species Pinus taeda. The sequence continues at coordinate 64,801 of APFE030690891.1, read as the reverse complement.
AAATAATACTTCATTTCATTAATGGAAAATACTGAAATATGCTTACAAACAGAGTTGGAAATAAACCAGCAAGGGCGATGGTAGCTTATCTCTGAGAAGAGATGTGGCAGCGACATGCCTCTGAACTATCTTACAATGAGGCTTGAAGGCCTATTTATTGTTGAGAAACAATGGAAAACCCTTAACGTTCCAAAACCTAACCCTAGAAGATGAAACACCAAACTGTGGGCCCCATTTGGGTAAATTGGTACATCAACTTCTCGGGGTCGTACCTTTGGCATACGATCTTCGTTTAACGTGTATAATATCTCATTAGAAATATCTTTCCGAGCACTACCACTTTGGGAAGGAAAACATCGGTCCATGGACCCATGTTGCGCCCAAATTTCCCAAAAAACGTTGTTTAGGGCCTCAAAACGGCTCCGGAAGTTCAGGACCCGAAAAACTGCTAAAAATAGTAAGTTGTGCTACAATTAAGGAAACTGAAAATTTTGAGAGAAACAATGGTGGGGGTCCATGTGGACTTGGCAAGTGGCCACCAAGATCCACCTGGATCATTCCTCCCCCCTTAGGAAGCAATGGTCCCCATTGCGTTGAGTTCATCCATGAGATGAGGAAACTTTTGTTGAACTTGGTCTGTGGTGAGCCACTTGCCCTGGTGAAGGAGTTGGCCTGCTTTGACAACTCGATACAGTTGGATATTTTGTTGGCGAGTGTTCTTGATCTGTGTGTCCATGATCCGATGAGTTGAAGCTTGTTCCATGCAATCTGGATTTAATTCTGTGAGTGTGAGATGTTCTGCAATGTTGGATGTGTCTAGCAATGGTGGAAAGTATGGTCGAAGGAAATCCACATTGAACACTGGGTGTAGGCCAAGGAATGGGGGAATGTTGAGCTAAAATGCATTGTATCGGATATCCTTAGTAATGGTGTAAGGACCATATCAGAGTGGTCACAGTTTCCGATAGGCTCCAGTAAGGCATTCCTTTTGCAAATGAAACCAAACTTTGATGCCCACCTGAGACTTGTGTGGCACCCGATGTTGATCATGTCGCTGCTTGTACTTGGCATTTGATTTCTCCAGAATTTCATGGACCTACTGGTGAATATGTTGGATTTTCTCAATGAAGCTAGTTGCCTTATCTGTTTCGGACTGGACATGAGCCGAATCTATGAGTAGCTGCAAGTGGCATTGCCACATCAATGGGGCATAGTGGTTGGAATCCCAAGCCCACCAGAAAAGGGCTATGGCCAGTCGAGTTGTGAAGAGATTGATTGTCGTTGTGCTAAAGATAGGGGAGGCTCTCGTCCCATGTGCATGGATGCTTTGAGTTGTACATGCGCAGAATGTGCACAATCATCCTATTGACAACCTCTATCTGGCCATCAGTTTGAGGATGGAAGGTTGTGGACTTAGTGAGTTTAGTGTCCAGCATTGACTAGAGATTGGACCAAAATGTATGAGGAATCGACAGTCCGGATCTGAGATGATAGACTATGGGATCCCAAAGTGCACCCACACTCATTGAAAGAAGAGTTTAACAGTGGCTTCTACTGTGATATTCTTCTTGCAGACCGCCATAATGGCCATCTTCGAGAACTTGTCGATGACCACAAAAACAAAGTCATTTCCATGCTTAGTGGAAGGAATGCCTGACATGTAATCCATGGAGATGGATTCCCAAGGTCGACTAGGGGCAGGCAGCGGGGCATAGAGGCCTTGCTTCTTCATGGTCGGTTTGGCAATGGCACATGCAGTACATGATGTAATGTACTTCCCAACATCCTGTCGAATATTTGGCCAATAGAAATACTTTTACAGTACTGCCACTGTTTTCTCGACCCCGAAATGCCCAGCAGCTCGACTATAGTGTGCTTCCCAAATCATCTTGGCACGCTCGCTTGAACGAACACAAAGGTGACCTAGGTGGCATAACAGGGCATCCTGAAGGTGAAAATATGGAACATGCCGACCCTCCAAGAGTGTCTGGTATGTGTGGCCGAATTCTGGGTCGCTTTTGTAGACAAGTGGCCAATCAGAAGTCTCATTCCCACAAGAGTTGAGCACGGTGGTTAACGCCATGATCGGTGGTCGACTAAGACAATCTGCAACGTTATTGGTGCTGCCCTTCTTATACTTGATATTCAAGTGGAACTTTTGCAGGTATGTAGATCACTTCTGATGGTGATCATTCTGCAATTTCCCTTGGGTGTGTATGAACTGAAAGGGTCGGTGGTTTGTGTGGATGACCATTTCCTTCCCCAAAATGTAATGCTTCCATTGTCGGCAAGCCTGCACAATGGAATACATCTCTTTATCATAAGTGGGATACTTCCGGACTGTGTCTGAAAGTGTTTCACTATGATATGCCACTGGATGCCCATGTTGAGTAAGGACTACCCCAATAGCATAGTCAGAGGCATCTGTCTCGACCTCAAATGGTTGTTGTAAATCTGGTAACGCGAGCACTGGTGCCGTGTAGAGGAGATCTTTCAACTCTATGAATGCCTTCTGTTGACATTCAGACCAAAAGATTTTTCTTTCGCTCCTCCCTTGGTGACTTGACTGAAGGGCCAAGTGATATGAGAAAACCCCAACACAAACCTGTGGTATAAGTTGGCAAGACCTAGAAAGCTATGGAGATCTGTTAGAGTGGTTGGAGATGGCCAATCCCGAATGACTTGTTATCTTGGCTTGATCCACATGCACCCCCTGCTCATCAATAATGTATCCCAGATACTGAACCTGGGTCATGCCAAAATTTCATTTCTCCAAATTGGCACATAGCTTGTGTTGTCGTAGTGTTTGGAGAACCTGTCGGATGTGGTGGAGGTGCTCTTCCCAACTCTAGCTAAAGATCAGAATGTCATCCAAGTATACCACTACAAATGAGTTGGTGAATGGCTACAATATGTCATCCATTAGCCTCATGAAGGTTGCAGGAGCATTCATTAATCTAAAAGGCATAACCAACCATTCGAAAAGGCCCTCCTTGGCTTTGAAGGTAGTCTTCCACACATCAGAGGGTTTGATTGGTAACTAGTGATATCCTGACTTTAGATCAATCTTGTTGAAATATTTCATCCCCTTTAGTTGGTCCAGGAGGTCATCAATCCACGGGATCGGGTACCTATTATGGATAGTGATCTTGTTCAGCACTGGATAGTCAATACAAAGTCTCCAAGTCCCATCCTTCTTCTGTACCAACATGCTCAGGCTCCCACATAATGATGAACTTGGACGAATGTGACCTTTCTGTAGGAGCTCCTGAATTTGCCTCTTGATTTCATCGTTTTCCAGAACATAGCGCCGATAAATTGGTCCATTGGGTAGCAGTGCACCTAGGGTCAGATCAATGGAGTGCTTAACCTGACAGTGTAGAGGAACCCCTGCGAGGGAGGTGAAGATGTCCTCGTACTCCTCCATGACCTTGTCCATCTATAGTTGTCGTGTAGAGGGGCCCTGTCTGGAAGTCGTGGCCACCGTCTTCTTCTTTCCTAGAGGGCATATCATCAGGAAAATAAATTTCCCAGTTTTGGAAATGAGCTTACTGCATTGTTTTGCAGTAATCAAAGAGATGGTGGTAGGCGGTGCTACCTCTGGTATCCTGTACAACTTATTTCCCAATGTAATAATAACATCACAGGGCCTTGATTCATACATAGCATGTCGCTTCCACAATTATGGTTGTCCTAATAATACATCACAAACTTCAAGGGGAGCAATGTCACACAATACCTCATCCGTGAAGGGTTTGATGTTGTATGGAAGGCAACACTGCTGGCTCACGCGAAGATCCCATCCTTGGTGAAGCCACCTGATGGTGTATGGTTGTGGATTTGTTGTGGTAGGTAAGCCCAACCACTTCATGACCTCTGCTGAAATGAGGTTCTTTTGGGTCCCGCTATCAACAGTGAACTATAGTGGGGAGCCCTTTACCCACATCTGGGGGTGGAAGAGACGCTCCTCCTCCTCTAGATCTTCAGGTTCATTTTTCTGGATCTTGGTGGTAGCAACAGTGGCATTGGGATCCGCATCAATGATCTGCTTCCCTTTCTCATTCCCCTTGTCGGGTTCTGACTCAGAGTCAAAACATGCATCTGATTCTAAAGCCTTTAGCTCAGCCACCAGTGACTACTTGGCCCGACACTCACTTGTGTTTTGAGTGGAGCTCTTATGGAACATATACCATTTTCCTGTGTCCTTTTCAGCTTCGCGGCACTATTATTTGCTTGTAACTTTGGCAGGTTGTCTTGGGATGCCCTGCCTTAGATTTGTCCTTTGTTGTGTGGTTTAGGGGCACCTTTCCCTTACTTCGGATTCACAGATCCAAAGTCTCGCTTCTTTTCTTTAAACTTCTGCTCGATCTTGACGGCATATCGGTACACTGTGCTAAGCGAGGAGATGTTCAGGAATTCTATTTCTTCCTGGATCTACTTGTGTAGGTAGCCATAGTATTTGAGTATCAAATGTTGCTCTAAATCCTTGATACCCAACTTTGTGCGAAGGGTATGGAAAAGATTGGTGAACTCTGGCACGTCTTGGTCCCTTCCCTTCCACAGCATGGTCCACTTTATGTATTCATCCTCATAGCTTCCAACAGGGCAGTACTGCTCCTTGATGGAATCCCAGAATTAATTCCAAGTGGGTGTGGCTGAAAATAGTGAGCCAGTATTTTCATCCTTCTGCTCGCAGTAGGTTTCCTACCAGTCGTTGACATGGGGGGTTGCTTTGAGAAGAGTGAAAACAATCTTTTCCTAATTCGAAAATTCACAAATAGAAAAATAACCCTCTAGCAGATTTAACCATTTATCTATGGCATCTGCATCTATATATCCCTCAAATATGGGGATTTCAAAATTAACTTGTACCTTAAAGGGTGTGGAATTTCTAGAGTAGCTGTTGGAAGCTGATGCATCGCTTTTGGGTAGCTGCTGAAGGATCTGGGCAAAGTTGTCCATCATCGTGTTCTGTTGTCGCTCAAGGGCTTCTTCAAGCAAGATTTTGATAGGATCTCCTTCCCCTTCATCTTTCTTCTCATCCGCCATGGGAAGCCGTCGAGATTTGTGAGGCTGGTCTTGCAAAGGTTTGACCAGTTCAAGCCCTAACTCCTTATATCCCAACCTCGTTGGGGACATGCAAAGAAAAACAGAGAAAAATGCAGACCACTCTGATACCACTAATTCGGATTTAAACAAGAACACAACAAATTACAAAGATAACCATAAACACGTATATGTAGTGGAAATAATACATTTCATTAATGTAAAATACTCAAATATGATTACAAATAGTAATGGAAATAAACCAGCTAGAGCGATGGTAGCTTATCTCTAAGAAGAGATGTGGTGGCTACATGCTTCTGAGCTCTATGTTAGAATGAGGCTCAAAGGCCTATTTATTGTTGAGAAACAATTGGAAGCCCTTAACATTCCAAAATCTAACCCTAGAAGATGAAACGCCACACTGTGGACCCCGTTTGGGTAAATTGGTACATCAACTTCCCGGGGTCGTAACTTTGGCATACGATCTCCATTTGACACGTACAATAGCTCGTTAGAAAGATATATCTAAGCACTACCACTTTGGGAAGGGTAACATGGTCCATGGACCCATGTTGCCCCCAGATTTCCCAAAAGAAATGTCGTTTAGGGCCTCAAAACAACCCCAGAAGTTCAGGACCCGAAAAACTGCTAAAAATAGTAAGTTGTGCTACAATTGAGGAAACTGAAAATGCTGAGAGAAACAATGGTGGGGGTCTAGGTGGACTTGGCAGGTGGCCACCAATACCCACCTAGATCAGATAATTGAAATTGATGAAATGATAAATAAATAAATTGAAGTAATCAATCTAAAGGATAACTTCTTACCAAAGTGATTAACCCCTCTGGAATATTTATTTGATTCAAATGATATTCCTAAGAAACCTAAGATGGAACCGTTAAGATTTGACATTGAGGAATGCAACATAGGCACTGATGAAGGTCTAAAAATGATCAAGCTTTCGAGATCATTACCTCCTACTAAAAAGTGAAATACATCGATTGTTGAATGAGTTTATCGATGTTTTTACTTGGAGTTACGAGGACCTCAAATCCTATGACACCAACATCATCTAGCGCACTATTCCTAGAAAAGAAAATCAAAAGCCTTTCAAATAGAAACTAAGAAGGATTAATCCCGTCTTATTTCCTGCTATAGAAAAATAAATCCAAAGGATGTATGATGCTAAAATAATTGCACCAATCAGATTCTCTGACTGGGTATCAAACTTAGTGCCAACAAGAAAGAAAATAGGTGAGATCAGACTCTGTGTAAATCTCATAAACCTCAATAAAGTATCACTGAAAGATAATTACCCTCTCCCCAAGATGGATCACATTTTGTAGAGAGTAGTTGGATCCACCAAAATCTCATTATTGGATGGGTTTTCTGGTTATAATCAAATCTTAGCTCATCTTGATGACCAACCCAAGGCTGCCTTTACTACTCCTTGGGGCACTTTTATGTATGTGAAAATGCCTTTTGGGCTAATGAATGCAGGAGCTACTTTCCAGAGGGATATTGGTATAGCCTTTGCTAAAGAAATTCATGATTTCCTTGTGATATATCTAGATGGCATTACTATGTGTTCAAAGCCAAACAATCAACATTTAGATCATCTAAGCAAAGTGTTTATAAAATGCAGGAAGTATGGAATCTCCTTGAACGCCAAAAAGTCCTTGTTTGGGCTAGAGGAAGGAAAGTTATTAGGTCATATAATCTCAAAAGATGGTATTAGAATAGACCCAGTAAGAATAGAAGCCATCTTACAAATAAGACACCACAGGAACATTAGAGAATTACAAGCTTTCTTAGGAAAAATCAATCTTCTTAGAAGATTTATATCTAACCTAGTAGAATTAATTAGATCACTTAACAATATCCTGAAAAAAAGAATCCACAATAAATGGACTGTTGAGGCTAAGAAATCCTTTAAAGACAATAAACTAGTGTTAACTAAAACACCAGTACTAATATGTGTTAGAAAATTATATATTACGAAGCAATGGAACACATAAAATATTGCAGAAATATAAACACAAAAAATGCATAAAACAAGAGAAACACAGATATATGTCATTCACCCAGTTTGGGCTACGTCCACCCTGAACAGCCAATCCTTCATTTATATTATCCAACAAAATGAAGAGACACAACCTACAGCAGATCTTCTGTAATATCCTCTGTTTTCTCTCACAGTCTCACCTTTCTACTTCTCGCTCGCATAATACACATCTATCACATAGCCTCAAATACAATGCCCTCATACAAAGAGAGGGGTTTCCTTCTAAGGAAAAAAACCCTAAACTAAACATAAGTTCTACCATCATATCATCCACCTAATGAACAACCTAGATTGACTAGAAATCACTATACCTTTACAAGGAAATTTTGCATTTGTTTTTAGCTTCAGGGATGCTACCCCCGAAACCCCTGCCGGGGGACCGCTGGCCCATGGACCCCCCAACCGAGGGGGATTGGCCCCCCTGGACCCCCACGAGGGGGATAAGTCCCCCCCGCACCCCCCCGCGTGGAGGGGTGTACAAACTTCCTGGGGTATACATCCGACTGAAACAAAGACCTCTAAACAATCAGGCTCCATACTAAAAAATCTCCCACTTGGAGAATGATTGTAGCAACTCCACCGCTGCTTCATTCGCTGGACAATGACTCCTCTTTGGACCTAGCTATTTCTCATCTTCATCATCATCCTTGAAGACCAATTGAAACTAAGCATATTCTCAGTTTCTCCCTAGTTACAACTTTTGTTAGCATATCTGCAGGATTCTAACTAGTGTGTATCTTTTCCAGCTTCAACTCTCCATCTTCCAACACTGATCGTATGAAATGGTACTTGAGTTGTATGTGTTTAGTCCTGGAATAAAATGCTGAGTTCTTTGCAACATGAATGGCATGTTGGCTATCACTGTATAATGTGCCCATATTATGCTCCTTACCCAATTCACCCATAAAACTTTGTAACCAAATCATTTCGTTACTAGCCTCTGTAGCAGCAACATACTCTACTTCTGTTCTTGAAAGTGCAACGACATTTTGGATTTTTGAAGCCCAACTGAGTGTTGTTCCACCAACAATAAATACATATGTTGTAGTGCTCCTCCTATTATCTCTGTCACCTGCCATATCTACATCAACATATCCTTGTAGAGAAATGTTTGAACCACCAAAGCATAATTCTTGATTTGTGGTACCTTTCAAATATCTGAGAATCCATTTCACTACCATCCAATGTTCCTTTCCTATATTGTTCATGTAACTACTTACAACACCCACTACATGTGAAATATCAGGCCTTGTGCAGACCATTGCATACATTAAGCTTCCAACTACTGATGCATATGGAACTTTAGACATATAATCCATGTTTTCTTGGGTCTTTGGGCACATTTCCTTACTAATTTTGAAATGGCTAGCAAAAGGTGTACTAACTAGTTTTGCATTGTGCATATTAAATCTTTTCAACACCTTTTGTATGTACTCATTCTCAGATAATGTTAATTTGCGACTTTTCCTGTCTCTAGTGATTCTCATACCAAGGATTTGTTTTGCAGCTCTCAAATCCTTCATTGCAAATGAATTTGCCAATTTTCTTTTGAGCACATTTATTTCCTGCATGTTAGACCCTGCAACAAGCATGTCAAATACATACAATAACAATATAATATAGCTGCCATCATTTTTCTTTTTCAGATAAACACAATGATCAGTGTGACATCTAGTATAACCTTGTTCAGACACAAACTTGTGAAATTTGAGATACCATTGCCTTGGAGCCTGTTTTAAGCCATACAAGCTCTTCTTCAACCTGCACACTAGTTTCTCCTTCCCTTTCACCTCATATCCTTATGGCCGCTGCATATATATCTCTTCCTCCAAATCCTAATGGAAAAAGGCTACCTTTACATCTAACTGCTCAAGATGCAAATCTTCAACTGCTACTAGACTTAACATATTTCTAATTGAAGTTATTTTAACAACAAGAGAAAATATTTCATCAAAATCAATACCTTTCTTCTGTGCAAATACCTTCACCACAAGTCTAGATTTGTACCTCTGTTTTCCTCCATCTTCTTCCTTCAACTTGTAAACCCATTTATTCTTCAATGTAGTTTTTCCTACAAGCAACCTAACTCAGTCCCAAGTCTGGTTATGCATTAAGGAGTCCATCTCTTCTTCCATGGCTACCTCCCACTTCTTCCTGCTTTCAACCTGCATTGCTTCTTCATAACATTTGGGTTCACCAGAATCAGTCAACAATAAATAATATGATGAAGGAGAGTATCGTTCAGGGGGTTCTACTTATCCTGGTAGATCTTCTAACACCACTTTCAGGTGTTTGGGGTGGTTGTTGATTATTATTATTTTCAGGCACCTTTACTTTTTCAGCGATTTCATCAAGAACTATGTATTCCTTGTTTTCATTTTCCTGTAACTAATTCTTATACAAGACCTTTTCATTGAATATTACATCTCTGTTCCTAATGATCTTGTGATTTTCACAATCATATAAGAGATAACCAAAATCATTAACACCATATCCAATAAAGGTACATTTCTTTGACTTTTCCTCAAGCTTTGTTCTATTTTCTTTATCAATATGGACAAAGGCCTCACAACCAAAAGGCTTTAAAAAAGAGTAGTTTACCTTTTTACCTGTCCATGCTTCCTCTGGAACACCACCATCCAAGGATCTTGAAGGCCCTCTATTTATTAGATAAACAATAGTATCTACAACATCTACCCAAAAATGTAAAGACAATCTTGCATGCAATCTCATGCACCTTACACGCTCCATGATTGTTCTGTTCTTCCTTTCTAACACACCATTTTCTTGTGTTGTTCTTGGAACTGTCTTCTCTCTCCGAAGTCCATGCTCTGAATAGTACCTATCAAACTCTTTGCTGCAATATTCACCTCCATTGTCTGATCTAAGACACTTCAATTTATTTCCTATCTCAATCTCAACCAAAGCTTTCCATTTCTTGAAAGTATTAAATACATCAGTTTTATTCTTAATACAATAAATCCAAGTTTTTCTAGTTGCACCATCAATAAAAGTAACATAATAACAAGAGCCACCAAGAGATGATACCTAAGAAGGTCCCCATACATCTGTATGCACAAGATCTAATTTTTTGCTCTTCTTTTCTTTCCCAACTCTAAGAAATATGACTCTCTCCTGTTTTCCATAAATGCAATTCTCAGAGAAGTCCAAATGAACATTCTTCACACCTGGCAACAAATTCCTTGAGTGAAGAATATTCATCCCCTTTTCACTCTTTTTTCCAAGCCTATGATGCCATAATGTTGCGTCTGCTCCTTTGGAAGTTAAAGCATTAAAAAAGTTAGAAATACCATTGCATAAATACAATGTACCAACCTTTTCGCCTTTTGCTATTACCAGGGCTCCTTCGGTCACCTTCCAAGCTTTATCTGTGAAAGTTGTCACACAACCTTCACTACCTAATTTCCCTGTTGAAATTAGATTTTTCTTTAGATCTAGAACATGCCTTACCTCCTTTAGTAGCCATTGGTTTCCATTCGTTTGTTTTATAAGAACCTTACCCATTCCAACAATTTTACAGGGTTTACCATCACCCAAATGAACTTGTCCAAAATCTCCTTGAACATAGTCATGAAAGTATTTCTTATTAGGTGTGGCATGGAAGGAGGCCCCTGAATCTACCACCCAGGAATCAATAATATTTTTGAAAGAAAGAATAAAAGCTTCTTGTAACACCTCACCTGTCACATTTGCTTCATGATTGTTTTCTTGTTGTGCATCTCCATCTTTTCCCTTCCAAGATCTACAGTCTTTCTTTAGGTGTCCTTTCTTTCCGCATTTCCAGCACACTATCCCTAATCTGGACTTGGATCTACCTTTCCTTGATTTACTGTGATATCTTGAGCTCTTTCCTCTTTCCATTTTTCTTCCCCTAGACTCTGCACTCAAAGCATTACCCGATGTCTCACCGGATCTTTTCCGTCGCATTTCCTCACTAAGGATAGCACCAACAACATCATCAAACTTTAAAGTAATAGATCCAAAAACAAAGTTACTAATGGTCATTACTAAACCATTCCAACTTTCTGGTAATGAGCACAAGAATAACAGAGCTCTAACTTCATCATCAAAGTTTACTCCTACAGAACATAACTGGCTTGTAACAGTATTAAAAGCATTTAAATGTTCTGAAACAGATCCATCTTCCAACATCTTCATATTAAATAACCGTTTCATAAGAAATACCTTGTTTGAGACTGAGGGTTTTTCATATACTTTCTCCAATTCCTTAATCAAACCCTCTATCATTGTTTCCTTCGAAATGTTGAAGGCGACCGATGCTACGAGGCACAACCGTACTATTCCGAGCGCCTTTCTATCAAGAAGGTCCCATTCTTCATCTGTCATACCCGTCGGCATCTTTGTTTTTCCGCCCAATGGTAGGTATAGATCTTTCTAATACAGATAATCTTCCATCTGCATCTTTCACAGCGAGAATTTTTGGCTGTTAAATTTCTCGACCCTAAACTTACCATCTTCTGTCATTGCTCCCACTCGAACAAGAAACCCTTCTTTCCTGAGAGTTTATTAGCCAAATAAACCTTCAGCTCTGATACCAGTTGTTAGAAAATTATATATTACGGAGCAATGGAACACATAAAATATTGCAGAAATATAAACATAGAAAACGCATAAAACAATAGAAACACAGATATATGTGGTCACCCAGTTTGGGCTACGTCCACCTTGAATAGCCATTCCTTCCTTTCTATTATCTAGTAAAATGAAGAGACACAACCTACAATAGATCCATTGTAATATCCTCTATTTTCTCTCACAGTCTCACCTCTCTGCTCCTCGCTCACAGAATACACATCTATCACATAGCCTCAAGTACAATTCCCTCATGCAAAGAGAGGGGTTGCCTTCAAGGGCAAAAAACCCTAAACTAAACATAAGTTCTATGATCAGATCATCTGCCTAATGAACGGCCCTGATTGACTAGAAATTACTATACTTTTACAAGGCAAGTTTACATCTGTTTTTAGCTTCGGGGGTGCTACCCCTGAAACCCCCGCTGGGGGACTGCTAGCCCCTGAACCCCCCAGCCGGGGTGGATTGGCCCCCTCAGACCCCCCGCGTGGAGGGGTGTACAAACTTCCTGGGATATACATCCGGCTGAAACAAATACCTCTAAACAATCATGCTCCATACTCAACAATAATTCCTAAGTTTGATATAGATTTCATTTTATTTTCCTTTGCCTTAGAACACACAATAGTTGCAGTCCTATTACAGAAAAATGATGAGGCCTATGAACAACCCATTGCTTTCTTTAGCAAATCCCTAAGAGATGCCCCTTTGAAATACAATATAATGGAGAAACAAGCCTTGGATTTGGTCAAAACCATTAAATATTTTAAGGTATGCATCATATATTCTCACATAGTAGCCTATGTTCCTAATTCAGTAGTAAAAGACATCCTAACTTAGGAAGGTTTAGATGGAAAGAGAGAGAAATGGATTGCTACTATCTTAGAGTATGACATAGAAATTAAACCAACAAAATTAATCAAGGGCCAAGGTTTAGCCAAACTCATGGCTGAATCGAACTGTCAAGCCTTGGATATTAACTCTATTAGATCAATAGATAATGAAGAGGAGATGGTGACTCCACTAATCAGCCAGGCCTTTCTTGAATCACCATGGTATGCTGATATTTGTTATATTTTACTAAATTTACAAGCTCCTCCTAAATTATCTAGGACTAAAAGTAGATTTTTTAAAGATGAAATCCTCTATATTTTGTATATTAGATAATGTTTTGTTTTGGAGAGATCATGAAGGTATTCTTCTCAATTTCTTATTAAAAGAAGAAGCTGACAAGGTTTTACAAGAGTTTCATGCAAGTGACTGTGGAGGACACCTTTACTGGAAGACTACAGTAGATAAAATCCTTAGAGCTAGTTTCTACTTGCCTACCTTGTTTGCTGATGTCAAGAAATATGTGACCTCGTGTCACAAGTGTCAATTTTTTTAGGGAAAGAGAAAGCTCTTACCAATACCCCTCAAGCTAATCTTTGTTGAAATACCTTTTCAACAATGGGGTCTAGACTTCATTGGTGAAATTCACTCACCCTCCTCTGCCCAACATAAATGGATCCTTACTACCACTGACTACTTTACAAAATGGATAGAGGCCATACCTTCAAGGCAAGCCACATATAATGTTATCATTACCTTCCTTGAAACCAATATTCTATATAGATTTGGATGTCCAACAAAGCTCATTACTTATAATGCAACAACCTTTAAATCCAAAAGAATGGTAGAATTCTGCAATAAATACCATATCACTATTTGGTCAATTTAGTGTGTCCTAAATTGATAGATTAATTTGTTAATCTGGGATTCATAAGCTCACGAAGTGTGGTGCACTATATGTGCAAGATAACCTATTTCTTACTTTTGTCGTTTTTTATTTTTGTTTTGTTTTGGGGGTTTTTATCCTGGTTTATGAAATTCCAATTCTGAAGTTTCTAGAAGGAAAGTATGGTTATAAGTTTTAAGGCAGCTATGTCCTTTGTAAAGATTCCCAAAACTTAACACTTCAGAAAATGGACTATAGTGAAAAATAACACTTGAATAAAAAAAAATGAAAAGATCTTGCTAATTAAAACAAGTCATTCATGAACTACTGATTATGAAACTATCATCTCTGCTACTGTCTGAATTCAGAAAACTAATTTAAGCTACTGCACTCAAGGAAATCAAAGATTGCAAAGAAAGTAAAACTAGAATCAAATTACATCATCCATATTTCAATCCCTCGCCAGTAGTCTCGCTATGGCTTTCGGAGTTAACTATCAATGAAATGAGCAGCCCAATTATCTAATTGCAGAAAAATAAACTAAAATCAAATTACAACATTCATATTTCAATCCCTTGCCAGTAGTCTCACTATGGCTTTTGGAGGTAACTGTCAATGAAATGAGCAAGTTGATTTTTAACTAATCAAAGCAAATTGAACAAAACTAAACTTCAATAAAATAGAACTGGAATTAAAAGAAACTAGGAAAATAAAATCAGCAAAGGATCAATTCCATAACACTAGTCATTATGAAATTTATATGCAAATGCCCAGGCTGCCTATTCTATCTTGAAACCTGCACACACTGATCAACATTAAACAAAACTTATAAAATCATGAACAAAAGTGGCATGTTAGAAATATATACACAAATGAATAATTATAAAACATATGCAATAAAAGCAAAAGAACAATGCATAAAGACTATATAGTAACGAAGGAAATGAAACCTCGGTGTGCAGGGGCCCTTTGCAACCTCATCCAACAGGTTATTAACTCAAAATCACGTTCACGCAAACATGGAAAACAAAGTCTTCTTATATATATCTTAAAACAGAGTTACAACAATAAGCTAGTGTCACGGCACAGTGGTTCTTAACAACAAAAATTACATCTCAAAAACTAACTATTATGCGTATTAGAATGCGTTATTTATAACAGAGGCTTCATAACTGTCTTTCTAGAAAAACTACATGAATAGAGGACACATGAAGAACCACGTCCACGGATTTAGCAGTATGGTCACTGGGATTACGCAATCTTATTGAAAGCGACTGTTGGATCCACATCGTGGTCAGCCTACAGATGTCAGCATGCCTCCAAAGATCTAGAAATGATCACAAAAAGCTTCATGTGGTCGAAAATGGAGTCCTGTTGCTACAGGACACTCCCGTTTGACCACCCCTTGACCACCTTTGACCACAGTCTTCTTTGACAAATCCAGCTGGACCAATGGGACCTAACCCATGTCCATGACATTTCCAACGTGTCCATGTGACTCGATTTGTTTGATGACACCTACAATGTAGAATTTAACAAAAACAATTGTGGAAAGTTGAACCAGCTGTGGAAAGTGACAAGATTCTGTAGCTCATAAGCAAAAATCTAGTTCAAATTGAAACACAAAGACATAGTCAAGAAACCACTTTAAATGCTCTTTTATAGCTAATATGCAATGATATTGATGGCTTAGGAGGCTCAGGTGAATGGAAAGAAGCTAGAAAAATGTGTAGGAAAGATGTAAGTTTGGGGCTCAACATACCCCCACCGTGAAGGTGTTGCATGTCCTCATGCAACCAAAATTTTGACTATCCCCCCTTTCAAATCATATGTTCTGAAGCTTCTGCCAGTACACCAGCCCTCTTCTTCTCTTTCTTGGTGCTACTAACATCCTGGGCTTCTTCATCAAGCATCTGAATTTGAGATTGATCAGTGCTCTACTTATCTTCTGGTACTTTTTCTTCAATTTCTTGTTCTTTTTCTGCCAGAGCCCGACATGTAGCATAGTATTGTCATGAATGATCTTATCCAGTCTGCTCTACTCCTTTAGTGATTCATTTTCATGTTTAATATGTCTATTGAGGACCTCTAACTCAAAAATTTCTTGTTTCAATGACTGGATTTGAGCATCTTGTGCTAGATGAGGTTGGATGGATGAGGTGCTTGGACTTATGGCTCTCTTTTCCAAGGATTCTATATAATCATACATCTCCTGCTAATTCGGGTCTATCTCAGATGAATTTTTCCTTGGGCTGACCCCAAAGTCCTGACTGATTTCCAAGTCTGGCCGAGAAGGACTTATGTTAACATTGGAGGACTAGTTTCAATGTTTGACTGAGAATGAGGTGGACTACGGCCAACTACAGGTTGTTCTGGTGTGCCTCCCCCTAAATCAATAAAATGGGGTCCTTTTGTTTGTGCTTTCCTCCACTTTCCCTTCAGCCTGATGCTTCTTCTTAAATGTTGTGGGCTAGTGCCATCTTTCTCAATACTCTGTTTTTCTTTTTCTTTCTTCCTTGCTGCAGTTGATTGTCCTTGGAGGTGAGTTAACCTTTTAGATATTGGTTGGTGGTCCTCTTTTAAGGAAGGCTCTGGTGATTGGTAAAAATACTCTATATCTTTCTTCCCTTTCAATTTCTTTTGCTTTTTATCCTTGTTTCTTTCCAGTTTCTCTTCTTGATCAACTTCTTTGGTCTTGCTAATATGAGGGTTTTGAATTCTTATACTAGTTTCCCTTTTCCTACTCTTCCTTACTGTACTGCTCTCGGGCACTTCAGGTGGATCTTGAAAATAATTTCTTACTAAAAACTGTTCCCAGGTATCCCTTTTCTTCTTCAATTGGTCTTCAATTAAAATCTTCACCAGCCCGTGACAATATAAATGGGGTTCTATGTCCTCTATATTCTTTTGGACTATCGTGCACATATTTTTCAAGCTTAGAAAAAGTAAGGGAGATTTAGGGTTTGATTCTCTAAAAAGTTCATCAACAGTCAAGTATGATACATATACATTGCTCCAAAACGACCTTCACACGTAATGAACTTTTGAATAACCAACGGTAAACTGGCCCACTTCTCTTCTAAGACATGAACAAGAATTCCTCTTTTGAATATAGTCACATCCATACCTGGGTTATGTAGGATCAGTCTCCAAGTTTTCTCGTCAATGCTCTTGTTCTTGAACCAGCGTTCACCTTCTTGAGGGAGTTCTGTAGCAGCTGCTATGGATGCCTCAGTCAGTGTAAACTTGAGGTTCCCAATTTCCACCTCCAGGCCATTGAAAAACCTCGCAAAAGATTTTATAACCTCCTTATTGTAGCCTTTGAACTTTTGAATAAACCGGAGCCATCTTTCCTTTTTCAATATGTTCTTTATTTGTGGGTATCCTTCCATAAATTTGGGCCCTTCTGGTTCTGCCCTCAATAACCGACCCATTCTTTCCTTCTGTTCTAACAATTCATCTGCATGAGAAGGGTTTAGCAGAGGTGAAACAACTAGATTAGTGGGAGTGAACAAGGTTTGTGGAGAAAACCAGTGACTGTAAGCAGAAATCAAAGGATAAGCAGCGGAAGTGAATTCTTGGTATGGAGTGAAGACTTATGTAAACAAGGTGATAATGTAGCTGTGGCTTCAATAAAACAGTAGGGGAGTGATGACAGAATTTTTAAAATGGACGACTGTGGAGTAGAAATAAATACATTCATGAAATGGCTACGACATCTATGAGGTGGCGGAGAACTGTAATCAAATCAACCATGTCCCATAATTATAGGTGGAGTGTGAAAATGCATCCAAACTTGAGTTGAATCCAAGAATTAATCATGAGGCCATTGGAAAAATAAATGTATGGTTCATGGAGGAATTTCGTGGAATGAAATGGTTATGGAGGCTATCACACTAATCATTGCATATAGTGGAGCTTTGTGATTTAATAACTACGCAAAAATGTGTTTTGAATGCCATTTGAAATAAAATTTTTTATTCATACCTTGGAATGTTTGCCACTTGTTGTCCATAACTTCTTGATCAGTTGCCTTGTTTATGCCTTTAGGTACCCCATGTCCTCAGTCATACCTGCATTTTTATTTTTATTATATTTGCCTATCATCTAACTGCCAATGTTAAATGACAGGGTACTAGCTGTGGAAACACAACTGGTTGCGGAATCAGTTAGCAGCTGCGGAAACTGACTCTAGCTACGGAAACTGACTCAACAATCTTATAACTGAATGAGATGGATAAATGATGACTGAATAAATGAAAAATGGTCATAAAAACTTTTATTGGTGGAATGAGATGAATGAAATGGAGTGGAATGAAATGAAGTGGAGTGGAATGAAAATGAGATGAAGTGGGGTGAAAATGAAGTGGAGTGGAATGGAAATGAGAGAGAAAGGATTTTTTTTTTTTTTTTTTTTGGAAAATATAGGGCATCAGGAGTTCCTGATTTTCACCCTGTATTTTCTGTATAAGACTGCCAATCAATGATTGGTTTTCAGGCTTATATATTTTTCAATTTTTATTTTTTTTGGAAGAACAAAAAAGAACAAAAGCTAGGCTGGTGGGGAAGAATGATTCTTCTTCACCAACCTTATTGTAGAACTATCTTGAAATATTTTGACAAATTCCTCTTTTGAGAGTGGCTTATGATAGATCTTTAATCAATGGCCATTCACAATAAGAGGAGTTTGATGTTCATCAATGGTTTTGATTCTTGCCACTCCATTGCTAAAGACTTTGTCAATATGATATGGCCCAAGCCAATGAGTCTGAAATTTGCCTTTGAAGTCTTTAAACTTGGAATCAAATAGCAATGCCCAGTCTCCTTCTTGAAACTTTTTCTCTTTGATGTATTTGTCATGTCACTTAGCTCTTTGATATTGAACTAGATCAGTTCTTAGGATTGCCTCTTGTCTGATCTCATCTAGCTCATTCAACTGCTCCATTCTATGCTTTTGGGCTTCTAATAGATCCATCCCCAACTGAATTTCCATCTTGAAGGTTTTGACTTGGAACTCAATGGGGAATAATACTTCTTTCCCATAAACAAGTTCATAGGGAGAATGTCCTGTTGTATTTCTCCATGTAGTTTTGTGGGCCCACAAGGCTTCAGGAAGTCTTTCTACCCAATCTCTTATGTGTAGATGAACAATTTTGGTGATGATACTTTCAAGAACTTTGTTTGTGGACTCCACTTGACCATTTGCTTGCGG
Organism: Pinus taeda; assembly: GCA_000404065.3. Classification (NCBI taxonomy): domain Eukaryota; kingdom Viridiplantae; phylum Streptophyta; class Pinopsida; order Pinales; family Pinaceae; genus Pinus; species Pinus taeda. The sequence continues at coordinate 46,149 of APFE030690891.1, read as the reverse complement.
ATGGTAAGGAGTAGATTTTCTATGCTGGATTTTCTATTCTTCCGTCAGCTTCTCCACTAGGTTGGATGTGAATTGACTTCCCTGATCTGTCACAATTTCTCTTGGAACACCAAAACGAGTAAAAATATCCTCATAAAGAAAATTAACAACTGAATTTTCAGTAGCAAAAAATAATGCTTTAGCTTCTACCCATTTAGTGACATAATCAGTACATACAAATATATACTTCTTTTGCTTAGATGATAGATTAATAGGCCCAATGAAATCTAAATCCCATTTTTCAAAGGGTTCGATGAGTACCTGTGGTTGTAATGGCATTTCATTTGAAAGGGTAGGTTTCCCTACTCTTTGGCAGCTGTCGCACCTTTTGACATATTGTTTTGCATCTTTAAAGAGGGAAGGCCAAAAATATCCCAAAGAGAGGATTTTCTAGGCTATCCTTTTGTCAGCAAAGTGTCCGCCGCATGGTTCATCATGACATGCCTTGAGGATATCAAGCATTTCAACTTCCCTAACACATCTTCTAATCATAAGATCTGGCCCTGTTTTAAACAATTCATTAGAAATCCATGAATATTTTGAACTATCTTGAATAATATTTCTTCTTTCACTAGGAAATAGATGTGGAGGAAGTTTCCCTGTAACCAAATAGTTAGGAATATCTGCATACCAAGGGGTCTTAGTAGTTACTGCCAATAAATATTCATCAGGAAACTTATCCTCTACAGGAGAATCTTCTTTAGTATTCTGAATCCTGGAAAAGAAATCAGCTACTGTATTTTGTTTCCCTGGTCTATCCAACACAGTAATATTGAATTCCTATAAAAGTGGGAGCCATCTTGTAACTCTTCCATTAGTAACAGGTTTGTTCATTAGATATCTAATCACAAAATGATCAGTATGAATAAAAGTTTCATAGCCTGTTATATAATGTCTGAACTTATTGATTGCATGTAAAACAGCTAAGAACTCTTTTTCAGTTACAATATACTTCAACTCAGTACGAGTCAAATTTTTACTGGTATAGTAAATGGCATAAGGGACTAAATCTTTTTGACCCAACACAACTCCTAGAGCTGTATCTAAAGCATCTGTAGAAATATGGAAAGGGAGTTTCCAATTGGGTCCTCTCAAGTTAGGCGCTTTAGATATTCTTGTTTTCAAAGTTTCAAATGCTGCTTGACAATCAAGATCCCATTTGAATTCACAGTCTTTTGTAAGAAATTTGAAGAGTGGAGATGCTATTTTAGCGAATTTTTCTATAAATCTTCTATAGTATCCAGTAAATCCTAGAAAACTTCTAACATCTCTTTGACAATTTGGAATAGGCAACTTGGAGATGACTTCAACTTTTTGATCTATCAACTTTAATCCCATCCCCTGAAATATGATGTCCTAAAACAATACCTTTAGTAAACATCATAAAGAATTTTTCATGGGTTAATGAAAGATTCATTTCTTTACATCTTACCAGTACTTTTTCCAAATTTTCCAATGCTTCTTCAAATGAGTCACCATAAATTGTAAAATCATCCATATAAACCTCTATGCAATCATGAATTAGATTAGAAAAAATTCCTAGTACTTCTCTTTGGAATGTTGCGGGTGCATTACATAACCCAAAAGCAAGCACTCGATAGGCAAAAGTTCCCCATGGACAGGTAAATGTGGTCTTATCTTGATCCTCAGGTGCTACCTGAATTTGGTTATAACCACTAAAACCATCCAGAAATGAAAAGTACTTTTTGTCTGCTAATGTATCTAATACTTGATCGATAAAAGGAAAAGGAAAGTGATCCTTCAAAGTTTCTTTATTCAATTCCCTGTAATCAATGCACATCCTCCATTTACCATTCTTTTTAGGTACTATAACCAAAGGAGAAACCCATCGGCTATTTGAAATTGGATAAATGAAGTTTACATTGAGAAGTTTTTGGAGCTCTTCTTTCACTATCTCCCTAAGATTTGGATTCATCCTTCTCTGAGGTTGTCTGATTGGTATACTATTTTCCTCAATATAGATATGATGGATGCAAGTCTTAGGATCAATACCTTTCATATCTGTATACTCCCATGCAAATGCAGTAGAACGGTTTTGCAAGATTTTGGTTAGTTCTTCTTGTTGTGACTTTTCCAAATTTTTGTTGATATTCAATGTTTTACCTAGAAAAATCTCAATGGTAGAACTACCGAACTCTTCCATAGAGTAAAGAGACATTTGTCTTGATGATAGATATTCAATGTCAGAATCCAACTAAAATTGTGTGGGGTCATATTCCGAAGATGTCTCAAAATTTTCCAATGCGTTCAGAATTTGACTATCTTCACTAATTTCAGAAATGATATAGACAGGTTGTATAGTGTCCTCATCATCGACCCATTCATTGTCTCCTACTTCTGTGATTACTTTTGCTGGAGGATACAAATTTAATTTCTTTGTCAAATTACCATTAGAAATGTACATATCCTTAGATCTACAACTAATTAATGCATCAGTTGTGGCTAGCAAAGGTCTTCCTAAGATAAGGGGGTGCCCTTCTAGATTACTCTTGGGAGTCAAAATCATGAAATCTACTGGATATTTCCAAGAATCTAAGGAGACTGAAATATCTTCTAATACACCGTCTGGTTTGATTATTGATCTATCTACAAGTTGCATTAAAGTAGGTGTAAAGAGGAGATTAGGAAGTTTAAGCTATTCCATAGTCTATCTACTCATAATGTTGATAGCAGCCCCTAAGTCAATCAATGTGTTCGGAATTTGTATCCCATTTATATGTGTCTTGACAATTGGACTACCTGGATCTACATACTTCTACATGGTAATTTTTCCCATCATGATATCTACAATTTTTCCTACTAGGTGGATTCTTCTTGTATCTCTTGGTTTCCTTCCTGGTCTTTTGAGACTCAAATCCTTTACTGTTTTTGCTAGAATAGGAATCTCTCTAATGGCTTGTAGCAAGGGAATCTTGATACAGACATTCCTCAATTCATCTAGAAAATCATAGTCAGGCAACAAGATTTGTTTTTCCACCCCTTTATCAATTTGTAATCTTTCAGGGAAAGGAGGTGTGGATGAAGATGCAGGTTGCTCAACTATAGGAGTTGTGGGGGTTGACTTTTCTTTCTCTTTTTGAATATTTGAGTTTTGAAGAGATGCTTCCTCAGAATCTTTATTGACTTTAAGAGAGTCCTCCTTAGAGGTATCTTGCTCTTGGACATCTATAGAAGGTTTCTCTAAAACTCTACTAGACCTGAGTTGTACATCATTGAGAGGAACAATCATATAGTTAGGAAATTGTTGTCCTTCTATCATGTAAGTATTCTGAGGATTTTTATTGTTAGGATTTGGCAATGGCTGAGAGGGTAGTTGATTTGTCTTTTATTGAAATGGAAGCATGAGTTGAGGATTTGGATTTTGTTGAGGAGGTTGTTCGTGAGGAAATGGCAATGAAAGTTGTGGATTTTGATTTGGAAGTAGTGGAGTTTGTTGATTTTGAAAAGATGGAGGATATTGGTAAACTTGAGCAAATCTCCCATAAGGATTTTGCATCCCTTGTGCCCATGATTGATATGGATTTTGAGGTTGGGGCCAAGGTTGTTGCCAAGGATTCCAAATTAGTGGGGGTTGAAAATTCATAGGGTTGTTAAACCCTTGATTTTGTTGCCCTTGCCAAGGTCTTCTTGCAACAAAACAGAGAGATTCTACTGAATTTGGATCTTCTTGAAAGACAGCTTTGAGTCCAGGAATTTGAAGGACAGTCCTTGGTCTCATGATTCTCTGAGAAAATCATACATGTTTCTACAACTTTTGCATCCAAGGGACATTCCCTTAGAGCATGTTTCTTCCTACATTTCGGACAAAATATGGCTAAAGCATCAGTTTCTGCTTTCTACTTGTTTTGAATTTTAAGGGTGTCTAGTTGTTCACTAAGGCTCCCTAAGATATCAGTTTTGAATTCATCAAGCATATTGCAAATCTGTACCCTACTTACTGATCTAGTTGCAGATTTGTTTGCCCTGATAAGAGAAGGATCTCTAGGTCCTTTTCCAATTTTAGATTTTCCTCGAGAGATGGACACATAGTTCTACTATGTCACGAAGCGGAAGTTGAGAGATGTCTCCCTTCCCCATCATGTTTAAAATATCTATCCATTCATCTCTAATGGCTTTCAATAAAAGGCCTTTCAAGGTTTCCTCATCTAAGTTTCTCATCTTCGCTCTCTTTAAGTTGTATTGAAATCTCTCAAGTAAATCCTCCAAGCTTTCATATTCTTTTTGCACCATTTTAAATACCTCATCCTTGTGATTGGTGGGCATGCAATAGTCCAGGTATCTATCCAAAAATGTTTGCTTCATATCATTCCAAGTCCTAATATATTGGGTGACTAATCCCATGAACCATTTCAAAGCATCTCCCTTTAATGTTGAAGGAAACAGTTTAAGTTTTTGAGAGTCTTCCATATAGTCATAAGTTCGGCACACTACTTCAAACTCAAACAGAAATGTTTCAGGATCCTCACTTCGCAATCCATAAAAGTTGGGGAGGATAGATGGTGAGATGTTTTTCACCATTGTGTGAGTTTCCTCATCAACTATAGGGAATCCAAACGAGTTATATCCTTCCCTATTTCTCCCATTATTACCTCCACCTCCACCATTGTTGCCTCCATTATTTCCTCCTCCTCTACCTCTACCCCCAAATCCATCTACTACTTCCTTCGTCATGATAGTTTCCTTAGAGTCTTCTAGTTCTTCTATCAAGGGTGGATGAGAGAAAGATTCTTCCTTTTCTTCTTCAGGTAATTATACTTCTTTGATTACAATATGCTCTCCTGTAGAAATGAAGAAAGGGTCTTCTCCTAGATGATATTTGGTAGATAGTGTAGGAAAATCCTCTAATTCAGTTGTTGCTCCTTGAATTCTAGGAATCTTAAGGCTAGGAGTAGATGGTGGTGAATCTTGTCTATGCCTTGAAGAAGCTGGAGTTGTGAAAATCAAGCTCTTGGCTCTAGCTATAAACCTTCCCCTAGAATCTCTTGCTCTATGCATGTCATTTTTTATTTTTTTAAGTTGTGCTAATAATTCTCTTTCTGATCTTCTAGATCACACTAGGTGCAAGAAGGGAGCATACTTAAGAAATTATTAAACCAATATCTCTCTTTTCTGATCCTCAAGATCACAATAGGTGCAAGAGGAGAGCATACTTCAAGAAGTTATCAATTTTCCCTTCTTTTTATTGTTTTTTTTTAAGAAATTGGCTACCTAGTTACACTTCCCCGGCAATGGTGCCAAATGTTTTGGTCAATTTAGTGTGTCCTAAATTGCTACATTAATTTTTCAATCTGCGATTCGTAAGCTGATGAAGTGTGGCACACTATATGTGCAAGATAGCCTATTTCTTACTTTTGTCGTTTTTTTTTTTTTTTTTTTTGGGGGGGGGGTTTATATTGGTTTATGAAATTCCAATTCCGAAGTTTCTAGAAGGAAAGTATGGTTATAAGTTTTAAGGAAGTTATGTCCTTTGTAAAGGTTCCCAAAACTTAACACTTCAAAAAATGGACTATAGTGAAAAATAACACTTGAATAAAAAAAAAATGAAAATATGTTGCTAATTAAAACAAGTCATTCATGAACTACTGATTATGAAACTATCATCTTTGTTGCTGTTCGAATTCAGAAAACTAATTTTAGCTACTGCACTCAAGGAAATCAAAGATTGCAAAGAAAGTAAAACTAGAATCAAATTACATCATCCATATTTCAATCCCTCGCCAGTAGTCTCACTATGGCTTTCGGAGGTAACTGTCAATGAAATGAGAAATCCAATTATCTAATTGCAAAACAGTAAATTAAAATCAAATTACAACATTCATCTTTCAATCCCTCGCTAGTAGTCTCGCTATGTCTTTTGGAGGTAACTGTCAATGAAATGAGCAAGTTTATTTTTAACTAATCAAAGTAAATTGAACAAAACTAAACTTCAATAAAACAGAACTGGAATTAAAAGAAACTAGGAAAATAAAATCAGTAGAGGATCAATTCCATATCACTAGTCATTATGAAATTTATATGCAAATGCCAAGGCTACCTATTCTATCTTGAAACCTGCACACACTGATCAGCGTTAAACAACACTTATAAAATCATGAACAAAAGTGGCATGTTAGAAATACATACACAAATGAATAATTATAAAACATATGCAGTAAAAGCAAAGGAACGATGCATAAAGACTATATAGCAATGAAGGAAATGAAACCTCGGTGTGCAGGGGCCCTCTGCAACCTCAGCCAACCGGTTATTAACTCAAAATCACGTTCACGCAAACATGGAAAACAGAGTCTTCTTATATATATATATCTTAAAACAGAGTTACAACAATAAGCTAGTGTCACGGCATAGTGGTTCTTAACAACAAAAATTACATCTCAAAAACTAACTATTATGCGTATTAGAACGTGTTATTTATAACAGAGGCTTCATAACTATCTTTCTAGAAAAACTGCATGAACAGACGACACGTGAAGAACCACGTCCATGGATTTAGTAGTATGGTCACTAGGATTACACAATATTATTGAAAGCGGTTGTTGGCTCCACTTCGTGGTCAGCCTACAAATGTCAGCGTGCCTCCAAAGATCTAGAAACAGTCACAAAAATCTTAACGTGGTCGAAAATGGAGTCCTGTTGCTGTAGGACACTCCCGTTTGACCACGGTCTTCTTTGACGAATCCAGCTGGACCAATGGGACTTGACCCATGTCCATGACATTTCCATCATGCCCATGTGACTCAATTTTCCTGATGACACCTGCAATGTAGAATTTAACAAAAACAGTTGCGGAAAGTTGAACCAGCTATGGAAAGTGACAAGATTCTGCAGCTCATAAGCAAAAATCTAGTTCAAATAGCAACACAAAGACATAGTCAAGAAACCAATTTAAATGCTCCTTTATAACTAATATGCAAAGATATTGATGGTTTAGGAGGCTCAGGTGAATGGAAAGAAGCTAGAAAAATGTGTAGGAAAGATGCAAGTTTGGGGCTCAACGATCACCCATGTCCATTCCACAACATATGACCCCCAAGGTAATGGATTGGATGAATCCTCAAACAAAAGTCTAGTAAACATCATCAATAAGTTACTAGAGGACAATAAGAAAACATGGAATAGAAGGCTAGTCAATGCCTTATGGGCAGATAGATTGACTACAAATAAATCAATTGGTACTTCTCCCTATCAACTAGTTTATGGAATGAAAGTTGTCTTTCCAACCTCTTTGGGAGTTCCAGTGATGAAGATGCTTTAAGAAATATATATTGAACCAAATAGTATCCAAAGAAGAATCGACCAAACTATACATCTAAAACAAACAAGAGAAGAGGTTTATATAAAGTCTCAAGTTGTGCAAGAAAAGATAAAGAAGATTTTATATAAGAGAACCAAGGCTGATGATTTCTACATTGGTGACAAAGTGCTAAAGTTGGACTCAAGGAGGGAAGATAAAGGAAAACATGGTAAATTTGATTTCCTATGGAAAGGTCCCTATGCCATTTATGCTTATAGAGGAAATAAAGCTTTCTTCTTAAGAGAAATTGATGGTACAAATGTAGAAGGTGGGCCAATGAATGGTCGAATGTTGAAACACTTCTTTGAACCTAATTGTTAATTTTCATTTGTATGTATTATATTTTCAAAAGTCTAGATTGGATTGGATAATGATCCTTGAAGTTGAAGCCCGAAGAGAAGGCCCTAAGCTTTAAAATATTCACTATCATAAGTATCAATAATGCAAATTCATAGAAAGACATTTTTCAAGGCAACATCAACAAAAATTCAAAGGCTACTAATCTATAAAGTTCTTGACATTTCACAAGGAAATGCCATCCCCAAGTGGAGCCACTTAGGTTCCTATACCAATAGGAGTCATAATTTTGAATGACTAAGGTTAAGCCTTGTACACACCTTTTCTTTCTGCAAATGTTTTCCATATTAAGAAAATAAAAAAAACGTAAAGAGGGTATGTCCTAAAAGATAAATCAAAGGACAAAAAGAATAAAAGAAGGTAAAAAAAACAGAAAGAATTGAACCCCAAAAATAAAAATACCATGAAAGTGTGCAAGTCCAAATGCCACTACTATTTAATTTTATCCATAATAATGATTGTGTGCAACTTGTTACTCATGCCACAATCCATGGTAATCAAACTATTTAATATTGATTATTCCATGCTTTGAATTTGACGTTTATAGATTAGAGAATAAAATCTAACCAAACAGTTCAATCTTGGCAAATCATAGTTAGGTAGAAGAAATAAAAGGAGCTCATAAGCTTAATCTTGGCCCTTGGATAATATAAGGTTAGAATTAGATAGATTTACTTTCCAAAAGAAAAATAGATGAATAAGGATTCGCTAGCCTAAATACACCCTAATAAATGAAGAAAATATGTTAGATGTAAGAAAGGGTAAGTAGAAGAAAGGTTGTTGAACTACAAAGTTACTTGGACCAAACAACATGCATCATGCTTAGATACATCTTTCAACCTGTATGGTCAAATATGAAGGCAAAGGTAAAAAGGTTTACAAGTTCATGTGATTAACTTCCCCTCATTCACTTTTCCCCTTTACTTACTAATTTCTTATCCATAAATATGTTCTAAATACTTTTAACCCTACAAGTCAAAGGGGCTCAGAGAATTTCTCTGACTTTTGGAGGGACTGCATCCTCAACTTAATGACTTATGGATGCAAGTACTAGAATTCCCTTCATAAGAACCAATTTCCCTTCATAAACACCTTCCCCCTTCATGAAATCCATTTCCCTTCATTACCCTAAGAAAACCCATTTTCCTAAGGTTTAAACACCTTTTTTCCTAAGGAAAACAATACCCCCCCCCCCCCCCCCCCCCATGTAAAACCCTTTTGCCCAAAAAAACTGCTAAAAATCCCTTTTTCCTAAATTCAAAGCCTAAATGCGCAATCACATGCTTTTTTCCCATCTACTTAAGAAAAAAACCATCCATCGCATTTCATATTAATAAACTAACTTTATTATATAAAATCCATATAGCTCATTTTCCCGTAAATATAATTAAATCTCTATCTAAATACCCTGACCCTTAGTTTTAATAAAAATTATAGAAATTAACCCATATCCCACTACAACTACACTTAAGTTTACCTAACCCCAGTAAAGCTTGAGTTAATCCCGCATTGGGCTTCGCCCGACTCCCTACAACTCCCTAATCCCTCTTAAAGCTTGACCCAATCTCTTAACTAGGACTTAAGCCTAAACTAATCATAAACCGCCAAGGTTTAAACCCCTGGGCCCCCCCTTAACATTTGTTTATTTCCCCTGTGCAACTCTCCCACCTGACCATCCTTAAATCATAGTCCTGCAGATCTAGAGGGATACATCAATATTGGCTGGCCCTGATCACCTGACTTTACCTGCCCGATAACGTGGTTTTCCCTAAACCTCGGATTGCTATGTGTCGCGCTCTAACAGTGATCGGGCGACCCTGCTCGAATACTGCCCACACACAAAAGCGATGTGATAGCCTCCTAAAACCACTTCCCCGCCATCTTGATGAACTGCCCATCCTTTATAAATTATGAATTTTGCACGCTTTTCAAATATTTGACCATTGAAGTTTGAACCCCGAAAACCCGTGTTTTCTCGCATTTCACTAGTTTCACAGCATAGACCTATGAAACCCTCCTTGTGCCTCTGTGATCTGATTTCACCTTTGTTTATGCCTAAAGCACTACCCCGAGGTCTTTTCCAAACATTCCTGTGCCAGAGAACCATCAAGCGCCCTTCCATATCAGACCGGAGTTTTCTTAAATTGTTGTATTTTTTAGGTTATCAGACATATTAGAGCTTGGATAAACAGTCCTGATACTAGTCAAAGGAACTTGTTTGCTCTAAGACTCGACTAGAAACGTGTTATAAACACAAATCAAATGAAGAAGACCAATTATACAAGGAAAGAAGACAAAGACCCTTACACTCAGAGCCGACAAGAAGACAAATAGAGAGCTGTAACAGTTCAGAATAGAGGAGCAAGACCAGAGATGCAGATAGAAGACAAACAGAAAAAACACACTGAAACTTGATCAATATCCACTTCCATTTGCTAAATAAACATATAAAATATAAGAATTTACTGTTGAAAAACATAGTAAAAATCAATTGTAACAATAAGATGAAGAAATGGTGAAGGATAAAGACAGGTCATCAGGAGTGAAAGAGTATCAGTGACAGAGAGTTATCAGATGAAAGACACAAGTAACTAAGGCCTCTAGCGAGATGATTCAAATAGACAAAGCATAAAGAGCTAGAAATAAACCATAACAACCAACAATTCCACAATAAAAGGGACAACATGAATCAATTCATTAGCTTCCTCTATCTTCTTGCGAGAAGATATTTTCTATTTCCAAGATTAAATCTCAATTTATTTTGAGATATTTGTAACCAAACCTTAGTATAAATACTTCACAAATTGAAGTATGTAGGGTGGATTCTTAGAAATTTATTTAGACTGCTTGATTGAAAAACTGTAAAAGCTATTGGAGCATTGACTGAGCCATCAAATTGGATTAGTGAATAAAGACAAGATATTTCAAAGGATTCATGTGAAAAGCAAAGTGTAGACAAGTATTTTCTATCATTGATGTTATCTCTTTAAGTTTTCGTATTGTTGATCTAAATCTGGATGCCATAACTGGAAGTATTATATCAGAATTTGTTTAATTACACTCTGTTATCATAGCTAGGCAAATCTATGTTTTCTACAAATAATCTAAGTTAAGGAATTCTTAATTGCTCCTTAGTTTTGGTTGTTTCTTTTGATCTATAGAAAAGGATTCTTATTTCCCCTTTGTTTCCAATTAGCCTCCTATTCCTTTTTTCAATCCCAGTCTAAGAATTCTTAATTGCTCTCTCACCCTAGTTAAAACCTTTTCCATCCCTTCGACCTAAAGTCCTACACTCTACTCTGCTATATTTCCCTTTGAACATTCCCTTTAGTGAATTGATCCAATTTTGCTGCCCTTATTTTGACTCCATATGCCCAATGGTCTAGAGACATCATTCTATCCATCTATTTAAAGATCCCCACCACCCAATTCTCAATACAAATCAAAAACCCCTTGAACCTTAAGAACTAGCCTAATATCCCAGCAAAAAAAAAGCTAAATCATAAAGAGAGAACCATCTCTAGACTTAGGTTGGCTAGAGCCTAAGCCTAAAGTTGCTTTGTGGTTACCTCAATCATTTTCTTTCTTCCTATAACTTCAAGAGAAAATTTTTAGTGATAACAACATATAAATTGAAAGATAAAATATACTAAGCATGACATGATAATAGAGGCCAATTCCCACCATTAAAACCAAATGGAAAAGTTTTTGTATACCTGAACCTTTAAGCGACAAAGCGGGTGGAATGACCACCAATTCAAAGGATGGACTAAACCCTATATTATGAAGGAAGAGGAAAAAAAACATTGACCCTCGCATAAATTTTTGAAACAATAGGGAGAAGACCAGAGGGCAGAGTGCTTAACAACAAAACAAAGCCTATGAATAAGATGAAAACATTAAGGAAACAAACCTCCCAGAGAAATTGATAATAGCTTAGTATAAACTAGGAGAGACAAGACATGGTAAAAACCTCGTCACCACCCCAACTAACGTAACAATATCACCACCTAGTTTATCCAATGGATCAAAATATGCTAAAAAATCAAAGTGCTTGGAATCTCCCAAAACTAGTACCAAATCCTAGATCCCATCATTATGATTCCAATGACGCTTGAATTGCCTCAAACTGACATTATATACAAAAATTATCGCGTTCTAAAGTTTTTCGTAAACAACTAACAAGTCAACTTATAGGCTTGATAGGGTTGATGATTGGGTAATTCGTATAATGACATCATGTTGATGTCAGCAGGTGTCTGTGTAGGTAAAATATGCAGTATGGTCTAATCCCATGATGCCACATGTCAGCACTGTACAAGTTGAAGTGTCAAATTTTGATTGGTTGATTGTTCTAATGCAAATCAATGATGAGGCACCACATGGACCAATGAGAGGGCTCCAAATGGGCATCGATTATTGGCCAAAATTTTTATAAGGGGTCTATTGGCCTCGATAGGGTTCGACCCCTTGACCTCCTGCACAATAGTCCAACGTCATATCACCACACCATGCTCATGGTTCTTGTTATGTTATAAATGTCATCTATATTTAATGAAAAGTGATCGGTGTATTTTTTTTTGTTGGGGGGGGGGGGGGGGGGTTGGAGGTAGGGCTAGCAGCCTAGCCCTAGGTCATACCATACAACATGTGACCAACACAGAGGAAAGGCAGAGGGGGTGGGCATGTGGCCGAACCCCAATCCATATGACAATACATGCGACTATGTTCAAAGGCAGGAGGGGTGGGGAGTAATTCCTGGCCCCAGTCCCATTAATGCAATTTAACCACTGGTAGGGGAGGTATAAGGGTGGGCATATGGAATCCTACCCATGACCAGATGGAAAATAACTCAACAAAAGGTAGAGTGTTAGCAAGCGCATGGCCTCTAGCCTCTGTCCCTGGCCTTATGACCTAGCACATGACCGTGAAGAAGAAAGGAGTTTGGAAAAGATGGGAAACTAATTTTCCTACAACATTCCTAATTTATTACGGAATCAGAGTCAATCCTAAGTGAATTTGTCATTGGTTGGATTGCCAAAAGGCAGAATTTGTTGCCCAATTAGCTAGTTTTTGCTAATTTGCAGAACAGATAACGGGAAAAGGAGCAAGGAGGTCTAACTTGGTCATTTTTTGTTGGCATTGTGATGCATGTGTTGTACTTCATTGCAACCCACTTGTAGCATAAAAACTCACTTTTATATCGTAACTAGATGAATCTACAGGAGAGATATCAAATGTGACAGAATGCATGGCAGTTGTGTTTACAGATGTGACAAAATGCAAGGCAATTCAAAAGGAATCATATTCAAAGGGAACAAAGTAATGGTACAAAAGAATAGGATGAAGGAACAAAGGACTATAGATCAGAATCAAGAAATAGAAGAAAGAGAATGGTTTAAGAAGTATACACTATTTCACCTTGTCCAAGTAGCGTATACACATGGGCTCATGGAACAGAGGAATCGTATACATATGCACGCACTTTCACAGAGGGAAAAGTGCGTATGGGATGGAAAATCAAGGTTTTGGTCCGAGGTATTGTTCTGAGGTCTTTGATCCGAGGTTTTGGTCTAAGGTATTGGTCTGAGGTTTTTGGTCATTGGTTTTGCTCCGAGGTATTGGTCTAAGGTTTTTCATCCAAGGTTTTGGTCTGAGGTATTGGTCCGAGATAATGGTCTGAGGTTTTTGGTCCGAGGTATTGGTTTGAGGTTTTGGTCTGAGGTATTGTTCCATGGTTTTGGTTGGAGGTATTGACAAAGGATCTAAGTATATAAGGAGGAGAAGATCAAAGGGCTAAGTGCACAAGTAATGAATATTTTATGAAGTCTTAGATCAAAAGAAAATATGCATGTTATGGGTTTTTGATGCTTTGTTTGATCTATACTAAGTATGAACATGAGTGTTTGATGATGGATGAGATATAATGATGGATCATGATCATAATGACTTATAATTGTGTGATCTGGTAATGGATAGGCTAGATCTGATTGCTAACACATGTTTTATCCTTTATATGTGATGATCCGGCTATGTCTGAAGTTTGGAATTGCAGTGAAGTTATAAGTGAGTATTTACATATCTATATGTTGGCTCACTTTGGTGAAGGTGTGTATATATGCTAGTTCAGCGCTTCGAAGTATTGTATGCAAAAGAAAATCTTTATGTTCAGAGATAACTGGTCTATCATATCAGTGTTGTTGTTTTACTCCTATTTTTCAACGATTTCTTCATTAGATCTGAAATTAAAGTTGATTGTATATGTGGACTGAGTTTGGTTGATTGATTGATTAAGAAATAAGGGTGATCCTTGTTTCTATCTGTTTAGAACTCTGTAATATGATAGTATATGTTTAGAATGTCACTGATTGGTCCAGTGTAGAAAATTAGTAATAGGTTAACCTTATAATGCAATATAAATCAAATCATAATACTATAACCTACTTCTACTATCAATTTGCAGAAGCTTAAAGATCGAGCTGAAAAATATAACCAGAAGAAGAAGAATCAATGGCACAATACACATGAAAATACTTTGGAGAAAGTCACAGATAAAAACCCCACACTATTGTATTATCATACATGGTGGAAATACATAGGAATTATACAAATCCTTAGCTCTCACAGCTAGCCTGCCCATAGTACAATCCTCATAGATGCTCACAAGAAATCTTGGCTTCCCTTTAGCATTCCTCTTTGCCCTCCAAGCTCATATTTCCTTGTGTTATTCCTTGTGGATAATTTTTCTATTACCAAGTGGAGAAACAACCCTTCAAAACTATGCAATCCTCAAGGACGAATCCTTGAATGCATGCATGAGTTTTCTCCATGAGAAAACACATGAAACTGATATTACATTGTCCTTGAACATTAATCTCAACTGCGTCTTTCTTAGAGTATACATGCATGAGTTTCTGATGAGGGAATCTTCAGTTAACTGGAGTAGCACTAGTTGAGTGCATTAATGCATCAACTGACTATTAACTCACTATTGGTTCCTCAAACAGTTTGGAACTAATTTAACTAGACTTAACTCAATAAATTGAGTTAACTAATTACAACTCAAATATAACTCAATCTTATCTCCTTAATTTAAGGGATAACTCTTGCATGACTTCAGAAAGACTTCTAACTTGAATTTCTCTAGCTAATTAATTTAAAACAAATAAATTAATTAATTCCAAGTAGCTGTTAAGACTAATTTTGATTTCAATTCACAATTTAATTCAAGGGAAAATTAAATTGGAATATTCTTGTTGCCATATTTCAACACTCCCTCTCAACAAGAAAGGGATTATCTGCCACCCCGATCCTGTCTTTATGAAACTTGAATTTACACTTTGACAATGTCTTTGACAAAATGTCAGCATCTTGCTCCTCTGTCGAAATATATTGTAGCAACATGAACCTCCTCGCTACTTGTGAAAAGCCATAGGAAACAAATCTTGCCTTTTGCTTCTCCATACTACCATCAACAGCTTGCTTTATCGTGTAAAGCCAATGCGAACTCACAACCAACTTGTTCTCTGGTCTCGAAACCATGTCCCAAACACTACTATGAACTATGGAGTCATACTCCTCCACCATAGCATCAACCCAAATCAGCTGCTACACTACTTCCTCAAAGGAAGATGGCTCAGTCTCAACACATTCCCCAGCAAGGGCCATGTATCCAGTGTACCTCTCAAGTGACCTCCTCTGTCTGTGTTGAGAAGATGGCGCTCCCACATTCTCTCTTGCATCCTCCAACAATCTGTCAGCTTCTCTTGTGTGCTTCCGTCCATCTCTGGAAGACTCTACTTCAGTGGATGTATCCACTCCTAGAACCTCTACATTCGGCTTCTCCGCATCAGTCTAAGGTTCCTCCTCCTTAGGACCCAAAAGTTCTTCCACAACCTGTAGTTGGAGCTCCCTCTCAAGGGAAATTTGCATGGCCTTCTACTCATCAAACTTGAGATCTCTGCAAACTACTGTCCTCTGACTTGTCAGAAAGTACACCCAATAGTTGTGAGGTTTATTAGTGTACCCCACAAATATCCCCAACTCTGTTATCGGCTCAAGTTTCTTTGATGCATCCTTTGCCACATGAAAATATACACGATGAGCCAAAGATCCTGAAATGACCCACATCTGGTCTCTTACTGGAGAAAGCTTCCTCTAGTGTCTTCATCCCAAGTATGTGATGCAGGCTTCTATTCTGCAAATAGACCATTGTGTTGCATGCCTCAGCCCACAAGGGAAGTGGTAGGCCTTGGTCATGCAACATTGCCCGTGTTTCCCCTACAATAGTTATGGTCTTCCTCTCGGCCACCCCATTCTGCTGTGGATTATGAGGTGTCGTCAACTCTTGTTTAATTCCTTCTGCTGCACAGAAGTCCTTAAACTGTTGAGAGACATATTCTCCACCATTGTCACTTATCAAGGCCTTGATCTTCTTCCCCGACTCTTTCTTGACCAAAGATTTGAACTCAAAAAACTTTGTGAAAGTTTGGTCCTTTTTCTACATGAGATAAATCCATCATTTACAAGAATAGTCATCAATGAAAATCACATAATACCTTTGCTTCCTTATGGATGTCATTGAGAGTGGTCCACACAAATCAGTATGAACTCGCTCTAAGATAGCCTCTGCTCGACTGTCTCGATCATGGATGGAAGAATTGGTGTACTTTCCCAAGGTACAACCTTTACATGTGTCAACTTTCTCAAGTTTACCTTTGGGAAGTCCTGTAGATACCTATTGGATTATCTTCAAAGCCCCATGATGCAAATGGCCCAACCACCTGTGCCACAACCCACTAATGTCTTGGCTTGGCACCAATTCTATTTTTGTACTCAATTCGACACAATCATCTACCTATATTTTATAGAGACTCTTCACTTGAATCCCCATCCTCTTGGTCTAACCCATGGCTATGTGTCTTAGGAATGTCTTTCCTTTACTGAAGACAACATCGTATCCTTTGTCTTCCAACATTGCAATCGATACTAAGTTCTTCTTCAGTCCAGGAACATACATCACGTCTGTTAAGGTGAAAAGAGCTTGATGCTTCCTCTAAAAAGCAATCATGCCCACTCATGAAACACTATAACTTCCATCGTCACCCATCTCTATGCGCATCTTGAGGTCTTTCTCCTCCAAGGCACTAAGTAATTTTTTATCATCGGTCATGTGGAATGAGGCTCCACTGTCAAGATACCAAACACAAACCATCATCGATGACACCATGCATGTGATGAGGGTAAAGTCCATTTTGAACTGAGAGGATAATGCCTCACCTTCCGATCCTTTCGAGGATCCCTTCTTGGACTTATTTGATGGGAAATTAGTCGCATAATGTCCCATCTTATGACAATTAAAGCATCTTACTTTAGACATATCACCCTTCTTCCCTCCATGAGAAGAATTCATTTTGAAATGGGAAGCCTTCCCCTTCCCTTTCCTTTCCTTACTTTCTAAGGCCATATTTACTTCATCATCATTCTTGGATGAAGAACCATATCGTGTTCTCCTCCTAATCTCCTCCTGCATAAGATCTGACCATAGTCATTCCCAATCTGGCAGTTTCTCCCTTCCATTCACAAAGTCCTGGTAGCTATTCCAACTCTTTGGAAGGCCAAGGAGAGTGAGGCTCACCATATCATCATTAGAAATAGTTATTCCCACACTGCCAAGCTCATCTCTGTAGGTGGTGAGCTTGTTCAGATATTTGGAAATAGTATTGCCTTTCTCCATCTTGATTTTTCGAAGCTTATCCTTGAGCGCCAATTTCATTTGGTCACTATTTTTCTGGTAGAGGTCCTACAATGTCTTTCACATTGAAAATGGAGTATCCTTCCCATGGATACTCGAGACAATATGGTTTTGAACTCCCTCAAGGATGATCTATCTCGCCTTCACCACACACTTCTTCCACTCAGCCAACTCTTGTGCATTAGTTGAAGTTTGCTTAGGGATTTCTTGATCAATGAATTCCTTCAAGCCATTGTCTTCTAATACAACCTCCATTCTATCTTCCTAGGCTATGTAATTCCAGCTACCTTCCAAGGCATACTCGAGTCTCAAGCCATAGAACGCCATTGCCCAACCTTGAAGTATGATATGAATTCGATTTGCACCTGCAACCCCAAACTTCAAACT
The DNA here is from genome assembly GCA_000404065.3 of Pinus taeda. Lineage (NCBI taxonomy): Eukaryota > Viridiplantae > Streptophyta > Pinopsida > Pinales > Pinaceae > Pinus > Pinus taeda. Next base: position 28,297 of record APFE030690891.1, on the reverse strand, counting down.
TCGAATTCTCTTCTCAGTATATTGTTAACAACTCTGGTACCATGTAGAAAATTTGTGCTAGGTTAACTCGATAATGCAATATAAATCAAATCAGAATACTATAACCTACTTCTACTATCAATTTGCAGAAGCTTAAATATTGAGCTAGACAATATAACAAGAAGAAGAAGAGTCAATGGCACAATACACATGAAAATACTTTGGGGAAAGTCTCAGATAAAAACCCCACATTATTGTATTATTGTATATGGTGGAAATACATAAGAATTATACAAATCCTTAGCTCTCACAGTTAGCCAGCCCTCAGTACAATCCTCACAGATGCTCACAGGCAATCTTGGCTTCTCTTTAGCCTTCCTCTCTACCCTCCAAGCTCCTATTTCCTTGCACTGTTCCTTGTCGATGATTTTCCTATTACCAAGTGGAAATAAAAGCCTTCAAAACTGTGCAATCCTCAAGGATGAATCCTTGAATGCATGCATGAGTTTTCTCCATGACAAAACACATGCAACTAATAGTACACTGTCCTTGAATATTAATCTCAACTAGGTCTTTCTCAGAGTAGACATGCATGGGTTTCTGATGAGGGAATATTCAGTTAAATGGAGTAGCATTAGTTTAGTGCATTAATGCGTCAACTGAATGTTAACTCACTATTAGTTCCTCAAACAGATTGGAACTAATTTAATTGGACTTAACTCCATAAACTGAGTTAACTAATTACAACTCAAATATAACTCAATCCTATCTCCTTAATTTAAGGGATAACTCTTGCATGACCTCAGAAAGACTTCTAACTTGAATTTCTCCAACTAATTAATTTAAAATTAATTAATTAATTATTTCTAAGCAGCTGTTAAGACTAAATTCTCTTTTAATTCACAATTTAATTCAAGGACGAATTAAATTTGAATATTCTTGTTGCAATATTTCAACATACAGTTTGTGGTTTAGATATTTTATGATTCACTATCTTTAGAGGTATATGTAGGTTGGGCTAAAGGAAGTAGTGTATACATATAGGTTGGCTTCATTGAAGAGGCATATACATTCTGACACATGATTTTTGAGGTTATAGTTGGTTCTGCTTGTTGATGCAGTGTTTTAGGTTCAGATTTTTGTACTGGTTACAATGATCTGTCTATTCCAGTTGATTAGTTGAATTTGATTAAGTTTGAATGAATGGTTCATTCAGTTGTGTCAAAGGTTCAGTGATTGTTTGATTCAGTATATCATAGTTTCAGTGATTGTTTGATTTAGTATGTTAGAGGTTTCAGTGATTGATTGATTCAGTTATGGTTGATTCAAAGATTTATGATTGAGTTTCATTTATATCAGAGATTGATGATTGAGTTTCAGTGATTGGTTGATGTAGATGTATTTGATGGATGTATTGCAGTGGTGATTTATTTTTAGCTTCATTGTTACTAATGGGTCCAGTGTGAAAATTTGATGAAACGTGGCCTACATATATTGTTGTTACGTACCAGGAGTATCCAGTCTGAAAATTATGAAACGTGGTCCCTGAAGGATACTGAAGGTTGCAGCCTTTAGTGAGGAAGTCGAACCATCCTACCCGTAGTTGCTGGTGATTTGATCAGGGGTGGAGCTCCCTTCTAGTAGCAGCTGGAGAGCGAGTGAAGGTTGTAGCCTTTTCTAGGTCAGCACCTACGTACTAGTAAAAATATCGGCTAGTACAAAATCTAAGGAGTTGTATCTCCCTTCTAGAAGAATATGGAGAATGAGAGAAGGTTGTATCCATCTGTAGGTGGGTGCCTACGTATTGGTATGATTATGCACCAGTACAAGATTGTAAATAGATTATTCTTTATATTAAAAGAAGGCAAAGACAACAACAATAGTTTTTTTTCTCCCGCATTGGGTTTCCACATTAAATCTTGGTATTCATGTGTGTTGCTTATGTGTGATGGTTTATTCTATTCTTACTGCACATGGTTACTGTTTAATTTTTAATAAATTATTGATGCACTGATTAAAGATCAACATATGATGAGTTAACTGAATCATAAGTTCACTGAATATACTATTAGAAAAATATTATATATGACAGATAAATGCAAGACATATAATATGTGGAAAAACACAAACACATAAAACCAGAGACACACAAATATACATGGTTCACCTAGTTTGGGCTACATCCACCCCAAACATCTAGCCCTTCCTTTCTATTATCCAGCAAAATGAAGAGACACAACCTACAACAGATTTGCTGTAATATCCTCTGTTGTTTCTCACAACCTCACCTCTCTATTTCTCTCTCTAAGAATACACATATATTCCATAGCCTCAATATAATGCCCTCATATGAAGAGAGGGGTTTCCTTCTAGGTAAAAAAACCCTAAACTAAACATAAATTCTACCATCAGATCATTTGCTTAATGAACGACCCAGATTGACTAGAAATTATGATTCTTTTACAAGGCAATTTTACATCTATTTTTAACTTTGGGGGCGTTGCCCCGTAAACCCCCGTCGGAGGACTGCTAGCCCCACGGACGCCCCAGTTGGGGGGGATGGCCCCCCCCCAAACCCCTGTAGGGGGAAAAAGGCCCCCCCACACCCCCCCGCATGGAGTGGTGTACAGTCTTCCTGGGGTATACATCCAGCTGAAACAAAGACCTTTAAATTAGGATGATAATCATGCTCCACACCCAACATATACGCTAGTTTCCTTAAGAACCGTTGTGTGCACATGCGAGTTACCTTCACTGAAGTAGCATATATAAATCTAATTATGGAAATGAACAAGTTATTGATTTGTAAATACTGATTTCACCCAACCCCCGCCCCCCATACCCCCCTCTCAGTATTATTTCCAACAATTGGTATCAGAGCAGGTCCTTTGGAAAAACCTTGATCACTTGAAGGAGATCCGTAGTAACAATGGGAAAGAATCAAAAGAAGAAAGCACCACAAAAGAAGAAGACATCTCAAGGGAACTGCGATAGTGGGAGAGACAATTGGCCATTGTGTGGAAGCAACTCTTCAGATTCAAAATCACCTCAGAATCAAGATGAACAAGAAAAAGAATTACTACGTTTGAATTTGTTGTCCTCTGGTGATACATTTATTTGTTAATTTGAATATAATGAATGTGATAGTCAAACAACTGAATATATTGTTATGGGTGAAAGATAAAGAAATCAAATAAAGGTAGAATTTAAAAATCCCATAGACGCAATTAGAGATCAAAAAGATATAATTGAAAAGGGAATGTGCCTACAAAGAAGAAGTTACCAGATTAAAAGCTTAGTTGGAGGAAGGAAACAAAGGAAGCAGTATAAAGAAAAGGAGGATCAATGCAAAGGCTGCAGAGTGAAGTGACATCATTGAGTAATGAAGTGAATGAAAAGGATACAACAACCAAGGAACTTATAGAAAGAACCAGCTATTGTGAAGGTCTTGAAGCTGTGGTCATTTCTCTAAAAGAAGATCTCAAAAACTCAAATAAGCATAATGAAGAACTACTCCAAGCATTTCAAGAACAAGAAAATGAAGTTCTCAAATTAAGGAAACAAGTGGAAGAAGGAAGAAAAGCTAAAGAAATAATGAAGAAGAAATATCTTGAAAAGGAAGAGCAATATTAGGTTGAGGTAAATATCCTAAAAGGTAAATTAGAATAAAATGATAAACTTTTACGATTTCAAGATAGTACTAAGATTTTGGATGATATTATTAGTAGTCAAAGGTCTCTTGCCATCAAATCTAGTCTTAGTTTTCATGAAACTGTTAAAGGTGAATCTAGCTCACAAACTAAAGAAAGGAACTCTTGTGCAAAATCTGAAATTCTCAACAAGCAGATAAGAGGTCAACCCCATCAACAACCAAGGAAATAAAGTCTTCAAAGAATATCATTTACTCCTAACTATGAAAGTGTTAATCAGTTCTTTCCTCTAATTTATAATGTTAATGTTTTATATGTCATAATTTTGGACATGTTGCAGCCAAATGCAGAAGTAGAATGGTTCAAGCTAATAACAGTCACACAGAAAGATCATCAACTTCCAGGTACTTTAAGGGATATTGTTTTTCTTGCAATATCTTTGGTCACAAAGCCATTAAATTCTATAGAGGGAATATGAAACATATAATATGTTATGCTTGTAACAATCTTGGGCTATATAGCAAAAGAATGCAAGAGAAAATTTTAGCCAACATACCAAAAGGAGAAAACATCATCACACTCCAAGGTATGGAAGAATAAGGAAGTAGAGCCAGAAATATGTGGCATAGCTCAGTATACAGACAAAACAGATTCAGGAGGAACTAAAATTATGAAATTTCAGTGTTCTAATTCTCATATGCAGTTATCATGAAGACAAGTCGCGTATATACAAGTTCGAAGTTGCAAAATCGTGTATATGTTGGTTTGATGAAGAAGTAGCGGGACCGACTCAGAAAAATGATCTAATATGGTTCAGACAATTATCAATTATCTTTTTTGTCTTGATGATTGATGACTAAAGTTTGTGAATGTTACTTAGATATTTTGACCCTCATAAGTTGTTGATGACTTGATGTATAACTAGTTGATAATGATTCCTTAATGATCCTTACTGATATATGCAATGATCAGATTTGGCAGTGAACAATTGGCACAGGTTCAGGGGGAGAATATGTTATACTTCTAATAATGCACTGTTGGCATTATGTTTAGAAGTCTTTGGTCCTTATGTTTTTGAAGTGTTTAAATGATACATCATGCAATGTTGTAGTCATGAGTTTCCTATGATGAAATATCAAATTCCTTGAGCCAGATAGTTGTTATTTAGATCAAATTTATGGATGATTATGGATGACCTTTTTGATGATGCATACAGCACATGTGGTATGTTTCTTACATGGTGATCTTCATAAGGGCAAGGAGAAGAAAAAATCTTGAGTAAACAACTTCATTTTTTGATAAGTATCATTTCTTTTATGTTGTTATCATCATGCCTTCAAAGATGCATAAACTTCATATGGTGCAGGATTCCTATAGTTCTTGGCTCTCACATGGTTAAGGATTACTGATGTTGATGGTATCAAGAAAGCTTGACAAGTGACTATGAGCTCATGGTTTGCTTGATACATATTGATATCTATTTGATGGATACACAATATGTTGGATACATGGATGATTACTTAAGTTGCATACTAATAAATATTGTTGGTTGGCCAAGAGAATTGTGTTATTGTAGGTCTCGTGAAGACATAACTATTTGAAGACATGGATATTCGAAGACATGGCTTACTTAGCCACATAATGATGAATTCTTACATTATAATGATATATTTGATACTCACATATGTTGATTATCATGGTTGGTGTTTATCAGATGTGTGATGTTCCCTAGTGATAATGCATGATTGATATATTGAGGTTTCTTGTGGAAATATCATGCAATTATTGATCATGATGTTACGATCATAGATGATGCCTATGGTGTTTTAACATACATATGATATGATATGAATGATTGTGCATTACTGCTTGGAGATATGACATATGCTTAGTTGATTCATGGAAGGTTATGATAAGGCTCTTTTTACAAAGGAAACGAATCAAGTTGATCTTGATGAGATCAAAAAGATAAGTTGATATCTATATGTGGCATACTTTGTCATAGGTTGATGATATTTACATTGTCATATCTTACGAATTGATGATGGGCATATACTATTTGCTGGTTTGGATGTTGCTGACAAATGCTTATGGTGTAGATCATATATAGTGTATGATAGTTGTTGATGACTATCATGGTCCTGTATAGATCTTTGGTCTTTGTTATAAATTTCATGTATATATTTTGATGTAAAGGTCATATAAAGGCCCATGATGTAATAATATGTCTTTGTCTTTCATAGTTTTTTAATGAGTCCTTTTTGGTCATATGATGCAATTTGTACCCCCACTATGCATGGGAAGGATGATGTAATAATTGCTATATTTCAGTCATGTATAAAGAATTGGTATATCCCGACTTGGTTGGGTAGATGAGTCAAATTTGGTATATCCCTACTTGGTTGGGAGATTGATGTATGTATGAGTCATTGGTGATAGGAAGGTCATACTCACATAGTTGAGTTATAGAGTCATGTTATTCTTTTGGAATATATTTTTGTAGATTCTGCATGTGCTCAGGGGGAGCATGGATGGTTTAGTGCATCTCAGCGTGTACAAAGGGGTATTTTAATCAAATAATTCAGCATGTTCCTAGGGGAGCATGATCAATGTTCATATTCAGCTGTTCAGATATGGAAGTCTTTATTTTGGTCAGCCATTTTCCCTTGAAATCAAAAGGAAATAATATCTTAGTCTGCCCTTTGCCCTTGATGTCAAAGGGGGAGAGTATATTGGTGTTGCTTGATACATCTAATAGTTTCTATAGCTTGAATTAATCAATACCAATATGGTTGCCATCAAGTCCAAAAGGGGATATTGTTGGCATTATGATGCATGTGTTGTACTTGATGGAAACCCACTTGTAGCAGAACAGCTCAATTGTATATGGTAACTAGATGAATCTACGTAACTAGATGAATCTATAAGAGAGATATAAAATGTGACAAAATGCTTGAAAGTTTTTTTTTACAGATGTGACAAAATGCAGGGAAGTTCAAAGGAATCATATTCAGAGGGAACAAAGTAATGGTACAAAATAATAGGATGAAGAAACAAAGGACAACATATCAGAATCAAGAAATTGAAGAAAGAGAATGGTTTAAGAAGTATGGTTTAAGAAGTATACATTGGTTCACCTTGTCTCATTAGTGTGTACATTTGGGCTCATGAAATAGAAGAAGCATATATGTATGAATGCAATTTCACAGAAGGAAACATGTGTATGGGATGGAAAATCAAGGTTTTGGTCCAAGGTATTGGTCTGAGGTTTTTGGTCTGAGGTTTTGGTTTGAGGTATTGGTCTAAGGTTTTTGGTCTGAGGTATTGGTCTGAGGTATTGGTCTGAGGTTTTTGGCCTGAGGTTTTGGTCCGAGGTATTGGTTTGATATTTTTGGGCCGAGATTTTGGTCCAGGGTTTTGGTTCGAGGTATTGGTCCGAGGTTTTGGTCCAAGGTATTGGTCCGAGGTTTTGGTCCGAGCTATTGACAAAGGATCCAAGTATATAAGGAGGAGAAGGTCAAAGGGCTAAGTGCACAAGTAATGAATATCTTATGAAGTGTTATATCAAAAGCAAATATGCATGTTATGGGTTTTCAATGCTTTATTTGATCTAGACTAAGTATGCACCTGAGTGTTTGATGATGGTTGAGATATAATGATGGATTAGGATCATAATGACTTATCATTATGTGATCTGATAATGGATAAGCCAGATTTGATTGCTAACACACATTTTATCCTTTATATGTGATGATCTAGGTATGTCTGAAGTCTGGAATTGCCGTGAAGTTATAAGTAAGTATTTGCAGATCTATACGTTGGTTCACTTTGATGAAGATGCATATACATGATGGTTTAGCTCTTCCAAGTAGCATATGCAAAATAAAAGCTTGATGTTTAGGGATGACTGATCTATCAGATCATTGTTTTTGTTTCACTATTGTTTTTCAATGATGACTTCATTGCATAACGAGATTGAGTCTGGTTGATTGATTGATTGAGAAATAAGGGTGATCCTTGTTTCTATCTGTTTATAACTCTATAATATGATAGTAGATATTCATAATGTCACTATTTGGTACAGATTTTGGTTCAGAGGTTTTATGATTCAGTATCTTTATAGGTATACATAGGTTGGGCTAAAGGAAGTAGCATATATATGCAGGTTGGTTTCATTGAAGAGGTGTATACATTCTAACACATGAATTTTGAGGTTACAACTGGTTCTTCTTATTGATGCAGTATTATGGGTTTAGATTTGTGTACTAGTTACTAATTAGGAGCTCAAGACCAAGTGTCAAAAAATGATCAAAAATGAAAGTTCTCATAATTGGTTTGAACCTAAACAACCGGATAGATCTCATCCTCCTCATTTTGGCACCATGAACGGTTCAAAAAATGGTCTCCATATGCAGAAGTTATGTCAAATTGAAAGTCGCCCAATAACCATTAATTTTTGAATTTTTTTCAAAAAAAAATTAAAATAGAATATTCCTAGAATATTCCATGTAGGAAACCAATGAAGGGGTGCCACGTGGCAAGCCCAGAGACTGGCATGTGGCCCCACAGGGCAACGGTATTGGGCATATAAAATTGTTATGGTGGAGTGAAATGTAGCGGCTTACGAACCGACCAGGCGGTGGAACTTGATAGGCTTTTCGAAAATGTTACATTTAATGTTTGAAATGGTGCCAGGTGGGCCCCAAAGGGGGCCAATCGCTGCTCCACAAGACCAAGACCCGAGAACCTATGACTAACACCTAACCCAGTGGTAACTGTTAATAGTTATGGTAGTGGTCACACGTAACGATGGGAATCCCAGTCGAGCTGACCGTTCAACAAACTGTTGGCACAAAATTCAATGCCACAAACAATGTCCATTAGAATAGGTCACATGTGTGAGTAAGACTGCTAGTTAGCTCTAGCAGTCACAATTTAGTTAGTGGGATTTCTGGCAGTGGTGCCAATTTTGGCGGCCCCACCAACTTTGGCGGGCCTAACTAGGCCTTCACTAAAGTTAACTGGAGTAAATTAAGGGCCAGACAGGTAGTGGAGTAAATGAGCCATAACTTTGGCTTGGAAAGGCCTTTTGAGATGATTTTTCTTTTTTTGGGTCTTTTTGACCTTTTGGAGCCATTGGCATACGTTTCAAAGTGAACAAAGGTCATATTTAGGTGTTTTAGCTTCAAGAAAGTTCTAGGAGCTACTAGGTCCTATTTAGTGTTGGAGCTGCATTAGGTTGTGTGCAACCATTGGAGGTGAAACAAAAGAATGTTTCTACTGTAATGAACCTTCTAAATCCAATGAAGGTCTTTTCAAAACCATTTGGAGACTTCTAAAGGCAGAGATGCTGAAGGGAAGTTTCAGGCAACTGAGAGCCATCCATGAAGGAAGGCCTAGATCAAGGATGTAGTGCTCGTTTTGAGCAAACGAACAATCATTTGTTGATGTTAGATATGTGTTGGAGACATTAGCAGAGGTTTCAAAGACATTTGAAGCATTCTGAAGGAGTTTGTACCATTAAGATGCTCAAGAAAGCTTAGTGCACCTGCTGAAGGAATCAAGTCCAAGGGAGCCTCAATCTGCCTAAAACAAAGAGGACAGCCATGACATGGATGTATATGGTTTTTCTAAGCCCATAGGTTCAGTTAGTAACCTTCTGGAGTTGAGTGTGGAACTTGTAAAATAATTCAAGCCATAATCCCAAAGAGCCAAGTCAACTTGACTTGAGCTCATAGGAGACGTAGCCCACGAGATCGGGTTGAACTCCTTATTAAATTTGCTATTATGTGTGATGTTTATTTGATGCCTTATATGTTTGATATATTTGATTAATAGGAGCTGAAACAAATCAAGTTAAAACATATAAACAGAAGAAAAGACATACACCTCTTTCAAGCTAAAATTCTGCATAACGTCAAGTTCAAGCAAGGTCTTTTTTAATTAAATATGAGTGTTTACTTCTATTATTTCTTTAGGAAGAGTTTGTAGAGGGCTAGGTAGCTTCTGGAACTTGTCCTCTCTTTAAAGGTGACATATCTAGTAAATGCCCCTACAGTCTATCTTTGTATTAGAAATAAGAAGTTCTCACATTTTCAAATTTAAACTTTGATTATTTTTGCATTCATTTACATAAATGAAAATGGATACCTTGCACCCTTTTTCAAGTACAATACATTTTCAGATTAGGTTGGTATCAGAGCACTTGGTTTTCTTGTTTGACATCACAATCACTTGATTGTATAGCTTGAAAGGTGTCTAAAGCAGTGTAGAAGATTGACTGCTTTACTATTTTGCAAACTGTATGTAGCTTTAGTTTGTTGAAGTTTGGGGATAACTACTAATTAGCTAAGTCTTAGAGAAGACAAAAAGGAATAGAAGATATTTTCCTTACCCCAAAGGACCTCAAAACCACTCCAAGATTTTCACTTGAGTTGGTTTGTTGTTCACTACTTGAACAATATTTTCACTTGATTTGTGTGTTGTTGGTTTCTGGAATATGTGATGGCTGTAATGACATTTGGGTGAAAATCCTTGGTCATTTGTTTTGAAAATCTTTAGGAACATTGTGAAGTTAATTTATTCATTGACATCATAATGACAACTTCTATAAGTGAAGTTTCATTCTTCACAAGGTTCTTTGATGAGGATATGAAGTGTGAATTCCTTGTATTGAAGGATATGGTCAGATCCTGTTTGAGGATAGAAGAGAAAGCACGTAGCTTCGTGAGAAATTGTTAACCATGAAGAAGGAGAAGGAAGAAAATATTCAAAGCTTGCATGATATGGAGTTGTAGCTTGATCAAGCCCAAGAGGCTTTGACCAAGAACATGTGTGAGAAAGAGGTAATCCATTCTGATTTGTCTTTAGTTTCCTCTTTAGAAAGATGTGTTGGATCTTTCAAAAAGCATACAAGGCGAGTAGGATCCAAGTTAATGATTAAGATGGGTTATGAAGGCAAAGGATTAGGAAAGCATGCACAAGGCATGATTGAACCACTTTCTATTGAGGAACGACTCAAGAATCTTGGACTTGGTTATGTGCAATCTAATGGTGAAGACTCAAAAGCCATGAAGGCATGTGAGGCTAATTCAAAGAGAACTTTTGTTCCAAGTTCAATGAGACAAATATGTCAAATTTGTTTCAAAGATGATTGCCATTGCTTTAAGCCTTTGTTGCAGCAAGAAGATGGTAGACATGTAGCTTATGGAAAGCATGCAACTTTAGGCAGTTTTCAGGACAATAACGATGATGTTAGTCTGCAATTGAAAACTGGAGCCTCTACTAGTTCATCTCCTCATGGAGGCAAAAAGAATGAACATGCAAAGTAGCACAAGAGGTATACATCTCCTCATGATCAATTTTATTGTGTTTTTGTAAGGCATGAAAACTATACATGCTTTAATGGAAGAAAGCTTTCTTGTACATATTGTGGTCAATTTAACCATCATGTTTCGAGATGCTGGATGAGGAAGAAAGCACACAGGAAACAGATGAAACAAAGAATACCTTCAAAGAAGGTGCATAAGGTTTGTACTTTTTTCCAAAAGAAGGGACATGTTGTCTCTCATTGTTGGGATTTACATCCAACTCGTCATCCCACACACATGTAGCAAGAGGACAAGAAGATTGGCAAAGATGGAACCACATATTCCATTATTGAAGTGGAACAGGAAGTTTCACATGCGGAAAAGTTGCAGCAGCAAAAGTCACCATGGAAGTGGCTTGGTGAGAAGTGGATGGAATTCTTGACAAAGTAAGACATACTCCTTTTGTACATATGTAAATTTCGGATGTATGCATATATTCTATGCTATAATATCTTGTTTGTTTTGAGCCACCTTAGATCATTGATTATGGCAGCATTGTTCAGTTTCATTCTGTAATTTTCTCGCCATAAAATTTTTGTGTGAGTGCAAGAAAGACAGTTGTGGACAAGAGGACAAGCACATTCAAGAAGGGAAATGTCAATTTCTTTCCATTTGTGGTTCAAAGTCATTTTCCATGCAAAGAAAATGTTAGAACGGCTGAAGAGAAGAGGATGTTCATTCTCTCATTGTCTTTGCTACAGTTTAGGTCAACGTTTCAGTAAGCTTTTGGGGACCAAAAGCCTCTCATTTTGGTGATGTGATCAAGAGCTCAAGACCAAGTGTTGAAAAATGCTCAAAAATTAAAGTTCTCAGAACTAGTTCAAACTTGAAAGACCGGATAGATCACGTCCTCCTGATTCTGGTTCCATGAACAGTTCGAAAAATGGTCTCCATATGCAAGACTTATGTCAAATTGAAAATCGCCCAATAACCCTTAATTTTTTAATTTTTTTCAAAAAAAATTAAAATAGAATATTCTAGAGAATATTCCATAGAATATTCCACAGAATATTCTCAAAATATTCCATCTAGGCAACCAATGAAAGGGTTCCACATGGCAAGCCTGGAGGTCACCACGTGGCCCCAAGGTGGCAACGGTATTGGGCATATAAAATTGCTATGGCGGAGTGGGGGGTCGAACCCACGACCTCCCAAATACAATTGCAGCGGCTTACCAACAAACTAGGTGCGAAACTTGACAAGCTTTCCAAAATGGTTACATTTAATGTTTGGAATGGTGCCAGGCGAGCCCCAAAGGGGGCCAGCCCCCGCTCCACAAGACTAGGACCCGAGAACCTGCAACTAACACCTAACCCTGTGGTAATTGTTAATAGTTAAGGCAGTGGTCACATGTAACGGCAGGAATCCTGGTCGAAATGACCATTCAACAAACCATTGGCATGAAATTCAATGCCACAAACAATCCCCGTTAAAACAGGTCATATGTGTGAGTTAGACTACCAGTTAGCTCCAGCAGTCACAGTTTAGTTAGCGGGATTTCTAGTAGTGGCACCAATTTTGGCTGCCCTGCCAACTTTGGTGGGCCTAACTAGGCCTTCAATAAAGTTCATTGGAGTAAATTAAGGGCCAGACAGGTAGTGGAGTAAATGAGCCATAACTTTGGCTAAGAAAGGCCTTTTGAGATGATTTTTTTATTTTTTATTTTGGGTCTCTTCAATCTTCTGGAGCCACAGAAATAGGCGTCAAAGCAAACAGAGGTCATCTTTAGGTGTTTTTACTTCGGGAAAGTTCCTGGAGCCACTAGGGCATATTCAGAGTTAGAGCTGCATTAGGTTGTGTGCAGACATTGGAGGTGAAACAAAAGCCTATTTCTACTGTAATGAACCTTTGAATCCAATGAAGGTGTTTTCAGAACCATTTGGAGACTTATAAAGGCCGAGATGCTGAAGGGAAGTTTCAGGCAACCTAGATCCATCCATGAAGGAAGGCTTAGATCGGGGATGCAATGCTCGTTTTGAGAAAATGAACAGTCATTTGTTGATGTCAGATATGTGTTGGAGACAATAGAAAAGGTTTCAAAGACATTTGAAGCATTATAAAGGAGTTTGTGCCATTAAGAATCTTAGGGAAGCTTAGTCCACCTGTTAAAGGAATCAAGTCCCAGGGAGCCTAGATGTGCTCGCACAAAGAGGACAGCCATCATAGGGATGTATATGGTTTTTCTAAGCCCATAGGTTCAGTTAGTAACCTTCTAGAGTTGTGTGTGTAACTTGTAAAAGAATTCAAGCCATAATCGCAAAGAGCCAAGTAAAGTTGACTAGAGCTCACAAGAGACGTAGGCCACAAGATCGAGTTGAACTCCTTATTAAATTTACTGTTATGTGTGATGTTTATTTTCTGCCTTATATGTCTAATATATTTGTTTAATATCAGCTGAAACAAATCAAGTTAAAACACATAAACAAAAGAAAAGATATACAACTCTTTCAAGCTAAAATTCCGCATAACGTCAAGTTCAAGTAAGGTCTTTTTTAATTAAATCTGAGTGTTTACTTCTATTATTTCTTTAGGCAGAGTCTGTAGAAGGCCAGGTAGCTTCTAGGTCTAATCCTCTCTTTAGAGGTGACATATCCAGTAAATCCCCCTACAGTCTATCTATGTATTAGAAATAAGAAGTTCTCACATTTCAGATTTAAACTTGGAGTATTTTTGCACTCATTTACATAAATGAAAATGGATACCTCACACCTTTTTTCAATTACATTCCATTTTTAGATCAATTAGAGTGACTTGTCTGTTACAGTTGATTAGTTGAATTTGATTAAGTTTGAATGATTGGTGATTCGGTTGTGTCAGAGGTTTAGTGATTGTTTGATTCAATATGTCAGAGTTTCAGTGATTGTTTGATTTAGTATGTCAAAGGTTTCAGTGATTGATTGATTTAGTTATGGTTGATTTAGAGATTGATGATCAGGTTTCAATTATATCAGAAATTGATGATTTAGTTTCAATGATTGGTTGAAGTAGATGTATTTGATGGATGTATTGTAGTGGTGATTGATTTTGAGCTTCAATGTTACTAATGGGTCTAGTGTGAAAATTTGATGAAACATGGCCTACATATTGTGTTGTTATGTACCAGGAGTATCTAGTCTAAAAATTTATGAAACATGGTCCCTGGAGGATACTGAGGGTTGGAGCCTTCAGTGATGAATTCAAAGCTTCCTACTAGTAGTGGCTGGTGATTTGATCAAGGGGTTAGATCTCCCTTCCAGTAGCAGATGGAGAACGAGTGAAGGTTGTAGCCTTTTGTAGGTTGGTGCCTACGAAATAGTAAACATATCAGCTAGTACAAAAGCTAGGGGGTTGTAGCTACCTTAAAGTAGAAGCTAGAGAACGAGAGAAGGTTGTAGCCTTATGCAGGTGGGGACTTGCGTACTGGTATGATTTTGCACCAGTACAAGATTGTAAAATGATTATTCTTTATATTAAGAAGACAAAGACAATAGCAGTAGATGGTTTTTCTCCCCCATTGGGTTTCTACCTTAAATCTTGGTGTTCATGTGTGTTTATTATGTGTGATGGTTTTTTTTGTTATTATTTCACATGGTTACAGTTTAATATTTAATAAAGTATTGATGCACTAATTAAAGATCAACATATGTTGAATTAATTGAATCATAAGTTCACTGAATATATGTTGGTTTCCTTAAGAATAGTTGCATGCACATGCGAGTTCCCTTCACTGAAGTAGCGTATATAAATCTGATTCTGGAAATGAAAAATTTATTATTTTGTAAATACTAATTCACTCCCCGCCCCCCTCTCAGTATTATTTCCAACATTTTTCTATCTTTTTCAACCCAAAAAAATCCTACGCAGGGGTTTTTATGTGTTCTGAACTTAATGGAAGTATTATTTTTGTGATTTGAGAATTGTATGTTGAACAATTTGTAGATACAAGTCCTTTTGTGTTGCAGAAAAAGACTGTACTTATCATTCTAAGCCCATATTGATACATTTTTTTAACATGGAAAGATCCTAGACAAGGGGTTTCCAGCCTTCCATATGCATCTGCAGTAGTTGTTTCTTTATTAGAGAAACCATTTTCAATCTATTCTTAGTATGTTTGTGGGAAAATACCATTTCAACACTTCGTTGTGAAGTAATTTGATTTGTGCTTTATTTTCTCAAAATGAGTATAATGACCTATTGCCACATTCAGTGAGAGAGGCCTTTTTCTTTTGTTGCTATCATTTCTATCCGAAAGGTAGTCAAATTGTGAGTGATATTTCTCTGAAGGAGAGTATTTCTTTGTAGGATAAAGAAGTGCCACTCTAGAAGGAGGTTTACTCTATGATTCAAATATTTATAATGTACTATTTTTGTTGTTGAGATCAATCAAGTGGCCTATCCATTGGAGCAAGCCCCAAAGATGTAGCCCAAGATGGGTGAACTCCGTTCTCACACGGTTATTCATTTTTACCATGTTAGATGGAATATGATTTTGTTTCATCTTTATGTTCATTAAAAAATTATCTATTCACCTTTGAATAGGTTATCATATAAGTGACCGTTAAAATACCAAAATTTATCCAACTTTTAAAGTGTTAGAGGACGGTTGATTTTCATTTCTAGATCACATGGTATCAGAGCAAGTTTTGACCAAATTACAAGTATGGGTGAAAGTTTACAGCATGCAAGACTCTTAGAACTATAAAATATGAATTCTTCTCTTCAAGTGGACAATATGGAAATAAGAAGATTTCTTGAAGAAGCAAACAATGAAAAGAACAAGTTTCATATGATGTTGCAAAATGTCATTGAAGAGAAAACTAGGGAATGTTCAGATACTGAAGCTTCCCCTAAGAATCGACAAGTTTGTGTCATGGGACAACTGATGTTTGTATCCTTTGCCTAATTAATAACACTACTTATATGTTAAATCACAAGACTGGTTTTCTTGAATCTTTATCTACCACTTTGTCTACAAAAGAGAATGAGGAGATGGCTAAGATCCAAGAAGAGGACCAAGAGTCGCAAGCAAAAAAGGAGGTAAAATATACTTAATGTTCAATTCATTCTCTTAACAATGATAATTCTTATTTTGCATCATTTGAGAAACATACCAAGGGATTGGTATGAAATTATTGACCAAAATGGGGTACAATGGTAAGGGTCCTGGAATTCATAGTCATGGAATTATTAATCCTATTGAGGTGATAGCACAACCTTGGTATGAAGGTTTTGGCTATGTTCAAGAAGAAGTTGGAGAATGCTCCAAAATTTCAAAGTCAAGGAATTCATCAAGTGTGAAATATGTGAAGAAAGAAGTCCTGCAAGCTAAAGGAGAATCATGTCATGATGATGATTTTGATGGAAAAATATCTCCAAAGAGATATGAACACTACAAAGGAAGAACTAAGACAAGTTCTCCTTATTAATCAAGTTCTCCTTGCAAGACTCATAATCCAAAGGACAATCATAAAAGGTATAAATGTCTAGAGTATTCAAAAGCTTTCCATGACTATAAACTACATGATGATTTGAATACAATGTTGTGGAATGTGTTTCCTTGCACTTTTTCTCATGAACCTAATCATTGTGTATCTGAGTTCAAAAAAATGAAATCATTAGTCAATAAAATGAACATGTTCATTGGAAGTGAGACCACGAAGGAAAATCCTCTTCCAAGTTCAAAGACATTTTTGCCAAGAAATACTCACAAAAACTTTTGTGCTCATTGTAACATAAGTGGGCATTGAATCGAAAAGTGTTGGAAGGTGCATCCACATCTTCATTCAAATAAGGAAAAATAGGTCATGAAATCACCTAAGAAATGGGAGGCCGAATAATGTGAGAGGCACACCATAACCATCCTTGAAGTAGCTCCAGAAGAAAGAAAAATGCAGTAAGAAAACTCCCTATCCTGGTCGGGTACGAAATGGTTGAACTATTTATCTAATTAAATACTAAATTTATTTTGTATTTCACATGTCGCATATCCCCACAGCTAGGTATTTTGTAAAATTGATGTTGTGAATAAATCACTTATATGCAACTCTCTTATCTTTGGCATTTTATTTCATTTTGGCTTGTTGATAAGTGCATTTGTATGGGAATTTGAGCATTGAATTTATGAAATATTGTAAAAAGATGCATTTACTTCATGGATATCTATCATGCTACAATCATTTCAAGAACTCATCTACACAAGTATTTCTATTTGAAGCTTGTTTGGGTTCTTTTCCAAAGTCTCTTTTATATTTTAGCTTTGGTAAAGATTTTGCGGTAGATGGACAGGGTGATGTGGACAAATCCAATCATTTCATTGAACGATTGCAGCTAGTGCATCAAGGAGTACAAAAGCATCCTGGAAAAAGAAAATCCAAGTACAGAGCAAGGCACGTCAAACATCGAGTTGATCACGATTTCCAAGAGAAATATCAAGTTTAGTTGTATACCAGCAAGGAAATACTTCAAGATGAAGATTGTATCAGCCTCCAATGGTTAATGATCATGAAGAGAATGTTCAGATTCCATATTTTCTCCTGAATAAATTAGATGAGTTGTAGGGAGACTCAATTCTTAACAAAAGACTCAAGACTTCATGAAGAGATAATTTGGAGTACCTATGAATGGGGCTTAAAAGTAACAATCCAAGTAAAGTAAGCTAGATTGAGATTGGGAAAGTGAGGAATCTATAATCTCACTTATTAGCTAAGTAAAAAAATAGAATTTTAGGGGTTTAAAAGTTCCAAGTGGGGAGGTATGGTCTGGTGTATCAAATTATGCTAAAAATTAAAGTGCTCAATATCTCTCAAAACTAGCACCAAATCATAGATCTCGTCATTCTAATTCCGATGATGCTTGAATCACCTCAATTCAACACCGTATGAAAAAATTATCGCGTTCTAAAGTTTTTAGCAAACAACTAAAAAATCAAGTTACAGGGTTGATTGGACTGTTGATTGAGTAGGCCATAAAGTGACATCATGCTGATGTAAACAAGTGACTGTCTAGGTACAATATGCAATATGGGTCAATCATGTGATGCCACATGTCAACGTTGTATCGGTTAAAGTGTCAAGTTTTGATTGGTTGGTTGTTTTGATGTGGAGAAATTAGGAGTCCCCAAATGGCCCAATGAGAGAGTGCCACGTGGCCCTCATATATTGGAAAAAAAATATAAGGGGTCAACTGGTCTCACCAAGGTTCAAACCTTCGACCTCCCGCACAATAGTCCAATGCCTTATCGCCATGTCATGCCCATGGTTCTTGTTATTTATGAACACCATTTATACTTAATGAAAATTAATGAATGTATTTAGTTCGACCAGCCCAGCCCGAGGTCATATCATACAACATGTGACCAACGCGGACGGCGAGAACTTGGTCCATCCCCGAGCCTTATGACAATACATGTGACCATATTCAAAGGCAGGAGGGGTGGGGAGTAATCCCTTGGCCAAGTCCCATCAACCACAATACAACCACCAACGCGTCAGGCAGAAGGGTGGATGTGTGGCACCCTACCCACACCTTAGAATGTGGTCACATGGAAAATAACTTGACAAGGGGTGGAGTGCCTATGGGAATGTGGCCTCTGGAACACACCCTTATCCTTATGGATTGTCACATGATCATGAAGAAGGGTAGAGTTTGGGTAGCAGAGGCCAACTAATGGTCCTACAAATTTCCTTATCTATGGTAGAATCAACACAAATCGTGAGAAAAAATTTCACTCAACGGACTACCAAAAGGCGGAATTCACTGCCCAATTAGCCAGTTTTTGCCAATTTGCAAGACAAATAGCAACAAAAGAAGAAAGGACGTCTAACTTTGTGATTTTTCATTCTTTTTTAGCCCAAGAAGAGCTTACACAGGGGTTTTTGGGTGTTTTGCAATCAATGGATGTATTATTTTTATGATTTGAGCATTATATGTTAGACAAATTGCAGATCCCAATCCTTATGCATTGTAGGGAGAGACTGTGTTTAACTTTTTGAGGCCATATGGAGACCTTTTTTAGTATGAAAGAGCCTAGAGAGGGGTTTTCCAGCTTTCCAAACACATCTAAAACAATTATCTCTTCATTAGAGTAGCCATTTTTAGTCTATTCTCAGTATGTTTGTGGGAAAAGATCATTTCAACAATTCATTGTGAAGCAGTTGGATTTGTGCTTTTTGAGCTTAGAATGAGTACAAGGACCTGTTGCCACATTCAGTGAGAGAGTCCCTTTTCTTTTGTTGCTAGCATTTCTTTGCTAAAGGGACTAAACTTGTGAGTGAGAGTTCTCTGAAGGAGAATGTTTCTTTGTAGGAGAAACAAGTGCCACTCTAGAAGGAGGTTTACTCTATGAGTCAAAGATTTGTAACATACTCCTTTTCTTGTTGATATAAATAAAGTGACCTAACCATTGGAGCAAGGCTTTGGAGACATAACCCAAGAGGGTTGAACTCTGTTATCACATGGTTGTTCATTTTTACTGTGTTATGATTTTGTTTCATCTTTAGGTTCATTTAAAATTTGATTATTCATGAATAGTTACCATCTAAGTGACCTTTTAAAAACCTAAATTTATCTAACTTGCAAAGTGTCAGATGGCGATCGATTTTTATTTTTAAATAACTGGTGGAAACCTGCATGCAGTTATGAAGGGGCATCAACGATGTTGAATCTGGGATTTGAAGGATAATACTAGAGTTTACAAGGCCTAGGTAATGACATTTTTCATGTCTAACACACACTTTAAAATCACAAACATCCCATAAATCATATGCTCATTAATGAGCTCACTGAATTGTATGTTAGGCTCCTCTGATAACATGGCCAATCTGCCCTGCAAGATCCAAACCTTATGAGCTACTGAATGTTAATCCCATATGAAAAATGGTATGTCATACTCGATTGCAAATGCTACCACATGAAAGCATTTAAAATAACAGGACCTGAGTAAGTGACCCCCAACCTAGGAGCAAGATATAAGCCATGCGATTTTGTAGATGTGACAAGTGGAGGATGTGTTGTCTTTCTCAATGTCTGCCAACCAATTCTACACTCCTATCCTCATCATGTTAATCATACCTTTTGTCATTACAAGACTATTAAATAATACTCCCATTCCTTCCGTGATTTTCTTTTGAAAACGTGTATTTTTCCAAAAAGAATTTACATATGCAATTTGTTTAGTTAGATTATGAACAAAAAGAATAATTTTATTTAGATTATGCACATAAATATGCAAGAATTGATTTAGGTTTCACGCCCCTATTTTGTAAAAAAGAAAAAGAAAAATCATTTTTTTGAGTTGAAAATTACTTTTTTTTAAACTAAAAAAATCTCTCATAGCAATGGCTATGATCTTTGATTGTTAAAATAAAATCATAAACAATGTAAGAAAATAAGATATAAATGTCTCTCTACTTTATATATCAAAACAATTTTAAGAGCTATTAAGGGTTAGATCATCCAATAATTATTTTATGAAAATATTAACTCTTATGCACTTGTTAAGTAGCAATATTTACATTAAATGGCTACCACTATTATTACTTGATTAAATCCTTTAATTAAACTCCGTGTGTGTGTAACACCACTTTTTATATAAAATATTATATATAACATTTATCTATTATTTAAACAACAATTTGTTTAAAAAAACCATAAAAACAATTTTAAAAACCATAAAAACAATTAAAAAAACAAAAAACATTAATGGCACAAATCACAATATCAATACACACTTAATCCGGATGGAAGACCCAAAAAGTCTAGTAAAGCAAACTATAAAAAAAATAAAAAATAAAATATCGAATGATGGCCCCAAAGTAATGGCACAAATCACAATATCAATGAACACACTTAATCCAGATGGAAGACCCAAAAAGTCTAGTAAAGCCAACTATAAAAAAATAAAAATAAGAATATCGAATGATGGCCCCAAAGTACAAAACATGATATGTGAGAGTGGCACATATACACTATGATTGGGTTACTTAAAAGATGAGAATACAAGGTATGCAACACAAGTGAAAAATTGTTAAGATAAATAGGTGGTTTTGGTGATATTAATATAAAACCAATATAGATTTATCTTAATTCCAGATATATCAAGAATCTAGAACGATTAAATCTCTCAACATGGTATGCAACACAAGTGAAAAATTGTTAAGATAAATAGGTGGTTTTGGTGATATTAATATAAAACCAATATAGATTTATCTTAATTCCAGATATATCAAGAATCTAGAACGATAAGGCAGATGATGAGGTCGGTTAAGGATAACATCGATCGTCAACAACTCAAAGGAGTGTACAAGATCGATTGCTCATGTGGCAAGAGTTATATTGGGGAAACAGGACGATCTCTGAAAACAAGGCTTAAAGAACACGCGGCTGACATAAAGAATGATAGGTCTCGTACGTCGGCCCTTGCAGAGCACTCATCCAAGACCAAACATCATATGTGTTTCGAAGACGCCAAGGTAATTGCAAGGGAGGACAATTATCATAAAAGAAAAATCAGAGAGGCCATTGAAATTATGAAATTCCCGCAGAACCTTAACAGGGACAATGGAACTGAAATCAGTGGAAACTGGTTTCCCCTGATCAGACAAATAAACCCCTCGAAGCCCATGGAAGCTCAAGATCAATAGACCTTCCAGTCAGAAGGTTTATTAATTAATTAATTAATCATCGCAAATCATTGAATTTAATTTAATTTAATTAATTATACTAATTTAATTAAAAAAAAAAAATAATAATAAATAAAAATAAATAGGATTAATAAAAGTAAAAGTTAAAATAAAATAGGGGAATAAGGTATCAAATTAATATAATTAATTAAATTATTATAATAAAATTAATAAAATTAATTAATATAATATAAAGAGGGCTTAATTAAATTAATATTAAAAATATTAAATTTTAAACAAAAAATTTAAAATAAAATATCATTAAATAAAAGTAAAATAAAATTGGGGAATAAGGTATATTAAAAGGGTAGTCTAATCTAAAATAAATTAATTAATTTATTAATTTTATTAATCTAATATAAATGATAATAATATATTAAAATTAAATATTTTTGATTTATAATTAAAATAAAAATAATTATTAAAATTGATTATTTATAAATTCTAAAATAATATTATTAATTAAGTAAATTGATGATTATTGAATTTTAATAATTATATCATTTTAATTAATATTATAATTAATTATATTTATTTAATTTTATATTAATTTTTATTAATTAATTGATTAATTAATTAATTAATTAATTAATCTAAATGTTAATTTATGGTTATTTATTAAGGCTAAAAATAAATTGAAAAAATTAAATATTAAATAATAAAAATTAAATATAATAATAATAACAAAAATGAATAAATAACAAGAAATAATAATAAGATTGTAAAATCATGTGTCGGCTCTCATATTAGGGTTTTTTCGTGTATTTATATCTAGGTGCCTAGCTCTTTCTCTCATCATCTTTCATTCATTTCATTCATTTCTTTCTTTCATAGTTGTCCTGATGATGGACCTCTTTTGGGGTTTGAAACGTCGACAAACTGAATTGGAAACTGTGGATAATCTGGAACATGAAGCTACATAAATCTCTCAAGCTGTAAACATATTTTCAATTGCAAAACTTGAGGAAATGTTCACACCTCTAACAATTTGATTCCTCTCAGTTATTGGTAAATCTCGATTTAATATGGATATATGTTGATTTTAAGCAAAACACTAATAAGAATTTTTATTTATTTTTAACACATGCCTACTCAAATTCAGAAATAGAAAACATATATCCATATTAGGCATTGAAATAATTACAAATCTCTCTCATATCTTGAATTAGAAATAATCTATTTATAGAATAAGAGACGTCACATAGTGAAATATTTGATTTATGACCTGCATTAAGCTTTTTTATTAATGTTTTTAAAATACTATATATCAACTCTATATTAAAAAAGAAATGAATTTCATGTCTCCCTCCTAGAAGAAAGTGAAAATATAAGAAAAAAATTAATTTAAATAGCTTGATATTTATCTATATAAAGTTGATATAAATTATGTTATTTAATATGGATAATGAAATATTTTATTTCTAGTTGACAATAATTTTTTGTTAATAGTAAGTGGACCTACTATAAGACTCCTTAAGCCATGAGCACCCTCAAGAAATTACCTCAAAGTTTGGAGTTAGCTTTAGGTGATGGGGGCAACGTTGAATTATGGGATACCCTCGATAAAAAATTTGAGGGGAGTGGGGACTAGAGGTGAGTGGTGTTGGCTTATTTGGTTTTTGGTCAAAGGAAACCTCAAGTCAACGTTTAAGGGGGGATTATTAGGTCAACTTGACTCAGTGAAGGAGCTAAGGTAGTTAGGTTAACAGTTGTGCTTTCAAGCTTCTAATGTTGGTGGCTTGTGGTATTGAGCCCATGGTATTACATGTGACAAAACCTTTAAAAGGCTTGAGGATTCTCCATGATATCGAGCTAAAGCGAGTCACTTTGTTGGGGCTAAGATGTTTGCTTATTTCACTGTGTTTTAGCTAAAAGCAATAATATATCTATTGTTAATTGGTTTTTCCCCACTCGAAATTTTCCAGAATAATTTATAATGTATATAGTTTGTAAGTCTTGTTGCTATATATACTTATTATATTTATTTCTCTCATATTCTCCAAAAAAATAACATATACAACCATATATTTAGTCTCTTTTCTCTACAAATTTAAACTCTTTTAGGAACAACAACCTTCCTACATTAAATTTTTTTTACTTATAAATTAAATTGATTATTAATTTATAGGAATCGAGATATTATATATATATTATATATATAATAATTAATTAATTGAAGCAGTGGATACTTTAAATAAGGGAGGAAATATCTTTCTTCTCAATCGATTTAAAGGTTTTCTTTTCCTAAAATAGATTTTATGCCTAATAATTTTTAGTTGAAATTGCAATTTATATGATATTTCATTTTCCGGCTCAAAAATAACAATCATCATTCAAATTGAACGTATTTGTACTCTATTTTTTTAAAGATACTTTTTATATTCAACTTTAGGGTGGTAATAAAACACTATCACGGATAATGTTTGTTTCGATAATTTTGATTTAGACACTTCATCAATGTTCCACTTCATCAAAGTCCAGGTCGGTTGTGGATGGCAACAGTTCCACTTCATCAAAGTCCAGGTCGGTTGTAGATGGCAACTTGTCTTTTTAAAGCAATATTATGATGTATTTTTTATTTATTTTTTCTTCTTGTGGTTAGAGCTTTAGTGGTAATGGGGTAATGAAATGTTATTGGTTATAGTTTTTAGTTATTAGAAGTAGGTTACTTTCAACTTGTCAATTTTGTCTATTGTTAGTCTAGTAGTGTTTATGGTTATCTAGTATTGTTTATGGTTATCTTTGGTAATAGACATAATTACTGAAAATATTTTTTTTGGAGGTATGTCAAATAAATTTTATTAATAATAATAATAATGATATAAACAAAATTTATTAAAAAAATTATAAAAAAAATACTTCTTTTAAAAATTAATGTGTTAATATGTCAAAATTTATATAAACATTAATAAAGGAAGTAGCTTGAAAATTCTCTTAATTTTTTAATTAACAAATTATTTATTCTACATTTTTAATTAACCCAAATTATCATGTGTTGAGCCTATAAACATTTAAACTTTTTTGTATCCTTATCTTATATAGTCTTTAACTTATAATACAAAATTTTATTTGAATATTAATACTTATCTCTATTACTAATTTTCAATTGAAATGATATTGTGATCAAAAAATAAAATAATTTTAGCTTCAAACAAATTTGAAATATCACAAGTTTTCAAAATAATTTTAAGTAAATTTTTATTTGTTTTATGGATATAATTAATTTTTTAATCAATTTCCATTATTCATCTTTCTAATTTCATTTATTTGGAAATTCAATATTTTAAATATAAATTTTAGAAGTTTAATATTTTATGTGTTAATATAATTGATAAAATTGTTTTTTTCTTTTTTATGTGGCACAATTTAATTGGAGGTAGTCATATTGTAAAGTATTATGTAAAGTATGTGATCTAAAATTCAAATATTTATTTACTTAGCTTCTAAGTCATCTATTAGAGTTTATATAGTTTCATTTAAAAAATTTATGATTGTAGTTGAAATCAACACGTATCATATAAAAAGAAAAAACAAACTTAAAATAAAACCTATCTCACTAAAATACAAATTTGACCTAATTTTCAATACCTATATTATCTAATATATAAACTAAATATAAACCCTATATATTATCTAATATATAAACTAAATATAAACCCTATATATAGATATAGATATATATATAATTCAATGGATATCATTTAGATAAATGTATTTCGCTTTTACATGTGTGGAAGAAATATTGAATATGTTCCTTGTAATATCACAATATTACTGGATTATATGCATAAGGCCAAAGATTGAGATTGTGAAAAAGCAACGACAAGGACTAGTCAATCACAAATTGGCAGTGATTGGAAGATACAAACAAGATATACCTGCACGAATTGTGGATTAGATCTAAGAGATATATGTGGAAGATAGAAACAAGATATAATTGTGGATGATATGCAATAGATATTTTATCATTCCTTTATGTTGGACCCACTAAACGAGATATACCTACATGAATTTTGGATAAGATCTAATCCTCTCATGTGGAGGAGATATACCGTACCAAATATTTATATGTTTTAATTTTAGTGAAATGAGGAATTTGCGCCGTGTGTTTATTTTAGAATAGAGTTTTTAGATATTTATTTTAATATTATTTATAATTATTAGATAAATTGGTAAGGATATTTCTTTTTTAGAATATTTTTTATAATATATAAATTATAGTTGAGATTTATTTCAAAGCGTTATGTTATTTTTTCTTTTTATTATAATTTAAAAATATATATATAAACAAGTGTCATATGAAGCAGTTATAGTTTTTTTGGATATGATATTCATAAGGCATGTATTGTAAACTATGTCAATAATATCATGTTTAAATGAGGCTCAATATTCATAGTTAATAATGGTGTTCCACCTTTTTTTAAATTTATATAGGTTGAGTTTATATTTTAATTCTTTTTATAATTGTTATTACTTTAAAATAAAATTATAATTTAGTTGATTTTTATGATTTTTTTGTTTTATTTTAGGAATATGAAATGTATGATGTATTGGTTTGATGTTTATTGGTGTTTACTAACCATTTAATTTATATGGTTGTACCAATATAATAATAATATTGTCCACAATGTCTTGGATAGATGGTGATTGGGTGCTCTGTTAAGGCACTCCTCAATGTGAAGTCATTGGTTCAATTCCCCACTCCCGTTGGGGTGTTATATTGGACATGATGAAGGTGTAGTCCTACTAAGCATACAAAAAAATATAATAACTATATTTTATTTTTAATGTTGAATTAAAGTTGATGAACATGTGAAAATGATAAATTTAAGGAAGAATATAATAATAGATTTAGATTCATTATATGTATGTGTATATGTAATATGTAAATATTTATGATTAAATATTTTTATAACTATTTCAAAATATGAAATAATGATTTGGGGAGTGGAATTTTAAACATTTTAATATAGAGTTAGTTAAGAAGTAAGAGATATATAACATTTTAATGATATTATTTTAACTATATTTTATTTTTAATGTTGAATTAAAGTTGATGAACATGTGAAAATGATAAATTTAAGGAAGAATATAATAATAGATTTAGATTCATTATATGTATGTGTATATGTAATATGTAAATATTTATGATTAAATATTTTTATAACTATTTCAAAATATGAAATAATGATTTGGGGAGTGGAATTTTAAACATTTTAATATAGAGTTAGTTAAGAAGTAATAGATATATAACATTTTAATGATATTATTTTCTAGGTACAGTTTATTTTTTTGAGTTTTGTTGTTTTTATTAGAATTTAGCGATATAATTTTGGGTGAGATTGTGATTTTTCATTATTTAAAATGTATTTTTAATGGATAAATGGATAAATGTACCCCAAAAAACTTCTAGAGCACTTCGATTGTGCAAATTGCACAACTCAAACTTATGATTCCAACAAATCCCTAAAAGACAATATACTCAAACAAATGCCGAAACCTAAAATTTTGTATTCATATATTTGTTGCTTTGAATTTTTTGTAATCCAAGCTTGTCTCAAAATAAACGAAAACTTTGTTCGCTTGGGGTAGCTCAATTGGCAATAGCTGTGGAAATGAAGTTTTACCAAACCGGAAGTTTTGGGTTCAAATGTTGTGCTATCCCCTCGATCGGGGTGAGAAGTTGGGCATGATGAAGATGTAGTCCTACCAAATTAAAAAAAAAAAAACCATTACTTTGAACATTAAAATTCTCAAAAGGACACTACATCTCACTATGCAATGTTGGTCCTAAATCAAATATGTCAATTTTTACCCTAATTTTACACCAACTTTATATAGAGATAAAGTAATTGAAAATAAAAATCATTTAATTTAAATTTTAGTATTAGGCAATTATAATATGTAATGCTTTCGCTATTTGATATAGAGTTGAAAGATGGAATGTAAAAATAATATTATTGATATTACATTATATGTAATTCATTGAATGTTTATTTGACACGTTTAAAACAAAAATATATTAATAAAAAAATTACTTTATTATTAGTCGTAAATAAAGTATTTCAATGTCTATATTAAACAAATTAGTCCCTACCATTCAAGTTAGAACAATGTAAGAGAAAAATTACACAAAAAGTTATAACCTACATTGGTCAATGATAAAAAAAATAGTAATCTATAGGCAATTCAAATCTTATAGTCTTGCTTTGGCAGGAAGGAATAAATTGAGATGTGAAATGGATTTTCTTAGGTAAAACGATTTACACAAATTTTAGTGGGTAGTAACCACTTGTAAGTTAGTGCATTTATAATTGTACTCCTACATAAGTGTTAAGGATGACATAAAATTCCTAGTAAGTATATTTATTTATATCTTATTTCTATCATTGTTTTATGCAAGGACTTGATTAAATTATGGGAAGTAACCAAACAAATATCTAAAAATCATGTATGACTATTGCAACCATATGTATAAATTATAACATAAAATATGTGATTTAGTTATGTACATGGCATTATAGTATTCAAAATTTGTAATAAGACCTTCAAGTTATGGTCCAATCAAATGTTTGGAAAATAATATATATATGTGTGTGTGTGTGTGTGTGTGTGTGTGTGTGTGTGTGTGCGCGCGCGC